>CM073572.1:147376220-147628720 GCA_037074715.1 Magnolia kwangsiensis
ATTCTAATCCTACACCTGGTCAATGTACTTTCTATCAAATATTTGTAGACCTATCCATCTATCAAATACGTCATTCTAATCCTACACCATAAATGTACACCTGGTCAATGTAGATTGTTAGTTTCATTCCTCTAAAATGTTTATTTCTTTGTGCATGAGGGACTCACTTGATAGATGGATAGATCATTAGTATTCTAGTGGTAAATAGGGATTTTATCAATTTTTGAGTCAAGTGAGTCAAGTTGGGTCGAACCAAGGCCAAGTTCGGTCCTGTTGTGCTAGGCCCATACCAGGCTTAGGCTTTGGGTGTTAAGTGCTAGGTTGGGCTCAAGCCTTGGGTCTTAAGTGGGCCTAGCCTAGCCCATCCAAGACCCAGCTCATTGCCCCCCTATTTAGGATTGATTGGTCAAAGAGGATTCTTAAGCGTAATAATTGGAGTCAAACAAGGCTATGATGATGGTGGTGGAGAAGAATAACAACATCCCAAGATTTTTTATTTTTTATTTTTTTAGAGAACTAGAAATTTATTAGAAAAGCCCACCAACGGCAGGGAAAGAATACATCCCGGAACTAGGACAAAAACCAAGAAGAAAGATTAGCAAACTTTGTTGCTTTTACATATGTGGCCCACCCTGAAACAACATTTTTCACCAAGAAAATAACGTCTTCGACAAAAGATTTCTTGTTTTGAAAAACAATGGTCGTTCCAAGCTTTCCAAATAAATCATAGAATTCCCATTGCAAGTAGCCTCCAAATAATTTTCCGAGCTCCACCCTCCGCCCCTCCATGCCAAGCCCATAAGAGATGGTCAACTAATCTCGGCATCATACAAGCTATATGGAATAGAAGAAGAAAATGCTCCCATACTTTCCTAGCGAAAGGACAATGGATGAAAAGATGATTGATCGACTCTGTATCTCCCATGCACATCAAACAAATGTTTGGGAGGATGAGGGACCTTCTTTGGAGATTGTCTATGGTGAACACTCTCTTTTCTCCCCACAAGCCAAACAAATGCCGCAATCCTCAGAGGAACCTCATACGACCAATATTGAAACGGAAAGGATGAAGAACAAGATGGTTTAGAAATCAGACTATAAAAACACTGGACCAAAAAGGTGCCAGAGCTATGAGCGTTCCACACCATGGAATCATCTTCAAGGGGTTGCGGCCACACAAGCTTCAAGTGATCTAGGAGGTGGAGGAGATATTCAAGTTCATCGTCCGTCAAATTCCTCCAACCAAGGTATGGCATTGGTTAACATAAACGAAGCAATCCGGGCTATATTAGCTAGACTTGGGAAGAGGTCTTGCAACAGCCTATCTCCGCACCAAATGTCTAACCAAAAGCGAATACAATTTCCTTTCTCGAGAGAAAAGGAAACACCACTATAGGTTCAGTAGAAACAATCACCTTCCAGACATGAGAGACTGGGAAGAGAGGAGGATTTGATGCTCCAATCACTCAGTTGAATATAGTAATTGGACACTACGAGTTCCCTCCACAACTTCCCCACTTTCGAAACAAATCTCCAATGTCATTTGCTAAGAAAAGCAACATTCATAAGGGCCCAGCCCGGCCCTACCTTTGTTAATAGGCTTACAAACATCGTTCCAATTGAGTAAATTGAACTTCATCTTGTCCTTAGTTCCCTTACACAAGAAGTATCTTCGTAATTTATCGAGTCTTTCCAAAACCAACTTGGGACAATTGAAGAGAGACGTAAAATATATGGGCATATTGGAGAAAGACGCTTTGATGATAGTTAGCCGACCCCGGAATGAAAGATATCGATGCCTCCAAGATGACAAATTTCTTTCAATTATTTCAATTGCCTTGTCCCAAAGGTGTTTGGTCGATTTCCTGATGCAAAGAGGCGGCCCAAGATAGGAAGAGGGGAAAGAACCACTTTTGCACCAAAACACGTTCGTTAACAGACGAAGCTCCTCGCGATCCACATGTATTCCCAGCATTCACATTCAGAAACATTTAAGGCCCAAAACCACTTCAAAGCAAAAACTATCCTACGAAGGTTATTGACCACCGCAACATTAACGTCGCAGAATAGAATTGTATCATATGCATATTGGAGATGACTAACCTGCACTCCCGCATCTGCTACCTTAAAACCATTAATTAAGCCATTTTCCTCAACTTTGTGGAGCATCATACTAAATGCTTCCCTAATGACGACAAAAAGATGAGAAGAGAGAGAATCACCTTATCTACTACTGCGGGAAGCCTAAAAGAAACCAAAGGGAGACCCATTGATTAGAATAGAGTAAGATGGAGATTGAACACATAATTGAATCCAATCTCTCCATTTGGAGCCAAATCCAAGCCTCTAGCATATAGTCTAAAAATTTCCGATGACATAATTCTAGGCCTTCTCAATATCAAGCTTACAAACCACTCCGCATTTTCCTTGATGGTGCCTTGAACCAATTAGTTCATGAGCTATAAGGGCAATGTACAAAATCTATCTTCTCGAGATGAAGGCTCCTTGATTTTCTGAAATGAGTGCAGAAAGAACTTTTCTAAATCTTGGAGCAAGAACCTTGGCCATGATTTTGTACAGGCTTCCGATTACGCTAATGGAGCAAAAATCCGTCAGCAGATCTTCTCCTTCGCTCCTGGGGATAAGAGATATAAAGGTGGCACCAAGATCTTTAAAAAGACAACATCTATATAAATCTCAACTCATCAGCTTTAATCATCGACTAGAACTTTTGAAAAAACAACATCGAGAATACAATGGGACCATGTGCCTTATCTCCACACATGGAATCTAAGGCCGCGTTAACTTCTTCAAATATAGGCACCTTAGAGAGGCAACATCCTCAACTGAGAGACAAGGGAACTCAATGTTATTTAATCTTAGCATGTGCCAACCATCACAAGAGAGCAGTCTTTTATAATATTGAACAACATAATCACAAATCTTCTCTTTGTCCAAGGTTCTAGAACCATTCACCACCAAGCTACTAATTTCGTTAACTCCAGCACGAGCGCTTGCTATATTATGAAAGAATCGCATATTTTTATCCCCTTATTTTAGCCACAAAGCTCTAGATCGTTGTCACTATTTAATTTCCTCATCTCTAGAGGAGGTATGTCAGTCTTTCAACTTTAATCTTTCGACCATATCTTCCTCCGTCAAAAAGCCTACCTCTTCCTTAACATCAAAATCATGAATCTTCGATAAAATGAATTCAATTTCAGCTTCTCTAGCACCTAGGACCTCTCTTTTCCAGACTCTGATCTTTTCATTCAACATCTTGAGCCTGTGGCTAAGGACATAGCTAACCAGTCACTTCAAAGGACCACCATTCCGTAACAAATTTCTTGAAGTCTTCAATTTCTAACCAAGCTACCTCAAACCTAAATGGCTCAAGGCCCCAATTTGCATCTGACACTTCCAAAACAACCGGCCTGTGATCAGAGATGGCTCTCAAAAGACCCCTTTGGTTGACTAAAGGGAATCTATCAAGCTAGTCTTGCGACACTGAAAATATTTCCAAATGCAACATGACGGGGTTAGATTGGTTGTTGGACCATGTGAATTTCGCACCCCCTAGCGGAAGATTGATTAGCTCATGAGCAACTACAAAGTTAGCAAACTTCTGCATACTGCTAGTTACACGACCCCCTAAGGAAAACCGCACTACATTGAAATCACTACCTAAACACCACGGGAGATTTGATTTCTACTTGACAGATGAGAGCTCTTGCCACAATTGATCACGCAGGTTAGAATGCCAGTGGTTGTAAACCGCAGTGAAAATCCAAAGAAAATCAGAAGAAACATGTTGAAAAACGACGGAAAGGGACGAGCCAGCGAAATTGCGTCTTTTTCCTGATGTCAGTGTTCCAAGCAACTAAAATCCTGCGGTGCTAGAGGCACTTAGCTCAACCGAATCAAAATTTTTATTTCCCCAAATTGAAGATAGCATACCTCTGTTAATATTCTGGAGTTGTCACTTACAATGCAACGATCTCGGCTTTGAGGGAGTGTTGAATGGATGTTGTTTCCACGATCAAGGACTACAACGCATGCAAATATTTCTCGATGACTTGCAGATTTATATGAATCTTCTACACCCCCCCACTCCCGACAATTTTTCTAACCAAATCCACTTCGGGATATTCTGATCATCCCTCTCCTTACAATAAGCATGAGAATCTGCCTCCTTAGACATTTTGGGCCCAACATCGGCAGCTTCCTTCAATTCATGTAGTTGCGCACCCACAAGTCATGATAAGATTTTGTGCTTCCTACCTTAGGAAAAGTCTTTCCGCTTTGATTGGCCATGGGATTCTATCCGCTCTTTGGAGCATTTGCACTTTTGGAGATATTCTTCATTTGCCTTTCCCTGTGTTTTACCGCAGGATTGAAATGAGCCCATTGGACTCTAAGTTTCTTTCCACCAAAACTCTCACCGTGTAGCATCTCAATTGCTCTCTCTGCCTCTTCCTCCAAGCTCATACAAACGAAAGCAAATCCACGATATTGGAAAGTTTCCCGATCGTGAGAGATACACACTTCCATAACTTCTTCAGCCTTCCCAAATACTCTAGAGAAGTTAATGGGGAGCCACCCTTCGAGGAAGACAACCACGAATAATGTCAAAAGCACTAACCGTCCCGAATTCAACATGGTTCCAACCGATGTTTCTTTCAGCCAACCAGCTTCTTCACCCTCATCTCTCTCTAAATTCGCATTTGCTTCACTAGAAAGAGTTCCGCAATTCCTGTCCAAATGGACACCTCCAGAGTTTCCGACGGCTTTCCCTTTCAAAGTCTCTCTCCTAGTTTCTCTCTCCAAAAACCTTTTCCTTTTACTCTCCTCATCCTTCTCCGATGGCTTTTCCTTGTATTTTTAATCCTTTTGCTTTTTAATAAATTTCTGTCATCCAGCATCCCAAGAATTGAACACAGCTTTTACAAAGAGCCTTATTTTATCCGGAAAGAAAACTTTTTTTTCTCAAATTCGCATTTAATTCACGTTTTAAATGTAGCAAGTTTTGTAACAGTGACTGCTCATGAAAGAGATCCAAACTGCCCATTAGATGTGTCCACCATTTAGATTTCTTGGCCCAAAAATTAGGTCGATCTCGTCTAATCATTAGGTGGCCTTAAACATTTAAAATAGAAATGGACAGTTTAAGAAATTTACCAGCAGACTATTCAAATGCATGCATGACTTCATGCATGCATTGACTTGATTTTGTTCCAGGACATTTTTATGGCCAGCCACACATGATGAATGTACCAGATGGGATATGTGCCACATTGGCACATGAGCCATGAAGCCGTACATCCATCTCATGTGATCAAGTGCACTTTGCCTCCTTCTATGTATGTGGGTTTCATTAGGAAATGCTCCAAAGTCTGATCAGTCGACCACTCAGACTAAAATGAAAAGAAACTGGGAAAGTTACTGAAAATTAGCCTAATCAACCAGACCTTACACAATGAAACAATTCCATGGAAAGAACTTTAAAAAATGGGCAAACAGAGAAAAAAATTTCAATTGAATCGATTCCATATATGCTTATATACTTTTGACAAAATCATGCCAAAATCTCCTGGAAGGTTGGAACTGATCGAAAACTATCATGTGGTTCAAAAATCAAAATGAACCATGACTCCATGGTAATGTTTTGCCCATTTCAACAACTTCATTACCAAACTTCAAATTTAATGACCTTGCCATAAAACGATTCCATGGAATGGAAAGAGCACTAATGGGGACCCCAAATATAGCAAAAGAGGGCTAATAAATGAAAGGATTTTGATCATGACTTTCAATTACATATGATTGAAGGGAATCCCTCTCTACTTTTAAAGAAGCTATTTCCTCACGGTGTGATCCCATGGGAAGAAAGAAAGAGGACGTAATCCATACCATCATATGAAGCAACATAGAGAATTTGATGAAACCAACTCACCATACAATAGTTAAATTCAAAGCCAAATTGGTAGCTGAAGAGTTCGAACAAAGGGAAGAAATAGATCTTGATGCATGTCCATGTGGCAAAAATAACCACTATTTCATTGCAACTTTTATCTGCTTGTCAGTTCAAATTAAGAGTTTTTCTTCATTCAGCCCATCATTCCATACAGATGGAGCTTACTATCAATACTCTAACAGTTCATCCCCACCGAATTGACAACACCGCAAAAGAAGTCTCATTGGACAGTCCTAGCCAAACAATCATTCACTTGAAAAAGATGGCTTGCAACAAAAGAAATACACCCAGTAGATAGTTAGGAATGTCTGGCAAAGGAAGTTTTGGATGCATTGGCCACCAATTGTGGGGCATATGTCACTAAAGGGTCAGGCCCTTTGACAGAATGCTGCCCCTAAAGAAAAAAGCCAATAATTCTGGCTGAGCATTCTACCATGCCACATTTAAAAATTTGTTGTAGCACCAATGGATTTCAGCCCATAGCTCAATGGTCGGGGTCTCCATTCAGCATTGAGGTCTTAGGTTTCAGTATTTTTAAGTCACACACACACACACACACACACACACACACACACACACACACATATATATATATATATATAATACTTAAAATCATTCCCAACAGGGAAGGGAACTTTGCTGAGGGATGATGGTTGAAAAGGAGGTCATGAGAAAGACCTAAGATGGCATTGATAGAGGTCATGAGAAGGGATACGAAGGCTTTTTTTCACTTACCAAATATAGGCCTTGGAAATTTTGGTGAAGCAGAATTTGCAAGCTACCCACAAATAGCTGGAACCATGCTATAATGATGATGACAATGATAATGATACATAATCTGATTCATATGCAGCCCTCACCATCATTCGGGGTACAAGACGACGATGCTCTTTTTTGTTTTCCTGCATATATTTCTTCCTCAATAAATAAAGCTGCTGTTGGTCAAATAGATACATGCATACACATATGCACCTCTTCTTGACTTAATGAAGGCGACCTTTCATTGTTTTCATTTTGGCCCAAACAAGCTTTTAAGTACACTCATAGGTCAAGGAATAAAGTGTAAGAAAGGGGAGGCAATACAATCTTCCTGGTAGGATAAACTTTTCATCCTCCCAAGTTTATACCAAACATTTGGCATGTGTACGATTATTCAAAACATTCGTTCATCAAAATGTTCGATAAATCAATCATAAATGATCGGTTAATCCTACCCATGTAAACATGCAGTAAACAATCATTGATCGGATTTTAGCGATTTTTGTACCCGGTTTTTCAACCATTAGGACTGTCCAATCACCATAATTTTCGTTCTATGGCCTATTCAGTGGTGTGATGAATGAACAATACAAATCATCATATCATCATGCACATTTTCCAAGAGTAAGGTCTGGAAAGCAGAGGATGAAACTGGTTCTAGGCCCGTGAAAAAAAGTGAACTCTAAAAAAATAAAAATTTATAAGGGGGAATTATCAGCTCCTGAACCTCAGTAAATGTCTTATTTGGTGAGGAGCAGGATTCCATACCAGAGGGACCCATGATCTAGTAATCCAGGCCACTGATCTGATGTAACCCCAAGTGGACAGGGATCCCCAAAAACCTACCAGCCCTTCTTAGTGGCCTACGAGGAGACAGTTATTAAAAGTGCAGCAACAAGTCCAGATTTTTATGAGAACTAGAACACTGATCAAATTGTTAGTATCTTCCAATCTAGTAGATTGTCTGTGTGTCTCCCCAGCCATGTGATCCCATAAGATCAATCGTTTGATCACAAAAAAATGGTTCCACATACATGAGATTGTGCACCTCAGGACACTAAAACTTTTACCGACATTCAGAAATCAGAACAGAGAATTCCTCAAATAAAAGGGAAGTCAAGAATGAAGCAACAGGATTAAAATTAGGACAAAATGGCGGAAAGATTCAACAAAAAGTTAACTCTGACATTCTGTATCATGAAATCAGGAAAATCCCACTGGCATCTAGAACTGAAAAATGAAATGCATACCAGATCCACCGGCAACTAAGAATGCTAGCCCTCGACCAACAAGCTTCTGTCTTAGAATTCCCTATATCAGCACAACCTTGGGAGTCAGAATAGAATATATATATATATATATATATATATATATATATATATATATATATATATATAAAAACAATCAATTAACTGACTCTCGATTAAAAGAAAGCAAAAGAATAATAAATGTCAAGATAGACTAATGTCAAGATTCGCCTGAAGTTGGAGATGGGAAAACTCCATTTTATCATTCAAAAGAAAGAATATTCAGCACCAACCAAGATCCTCACCTCTCCACCTGCCACGACATTATGGGCTCTCTGATCAAGTGTGTTGGTAATTGTAACATCATTGACGGAGCAAAGAAATGCATCTGGCTACAACAGCCATTTTTTCAAAGTGAAGTGTACACCCCCATTGTAAGAAAATGAACAAAAAAGAAAACACGGGAACAATGTTATACACAAGGATCACAAGCTTACAATAAGTAACATGGGAGAAAAATAAAAAGATACTCTATAGGACTAAATCAAAGAAACATTCCTAGAAGTATCATACAAATAAAAGCGTTCAACCAATGTGAATGAATAAGCTCTACCTGGCATAAAATCTCTCCACCAAAGGTAGCTAGATCAATCTATAAAAGAATAAGTGAATCAGAAGTGTGCAACATGGGTAGTAAAAATAAGAGGCTGTCTGGGAATGTGGAAAAACCATGGAAAGGAAACCGTTTCTATGGACTAGTTTTGCATCATCCCCCCCCCCCCCCCCCCCCCCCCCACCCCCCCCCAAAAAAAAAAAAAAAAAAAAAAAAAAACCAAAAAGAGTTCATCATAATCTAAGTGTTATCACATGAATCCATTGCTAACATTCCACTCTATCATGGGACATAACTTCAACTTATACCAACTCACTCCTAACCAGCACAGTTTTTTGTCTCCATTGCACATGATCAAACCATCTAAGTCTACTTTCACTCATCTTATTTATTACCTATCGGTGCTACTCCCAACTTCCTCGAAAGCATTCATTTCTAATTTTGTCCTCCCTTGTATTGCCACTCATCCATCTCAACATCCTCATTTCAGCTGCACTCATCCTATAATGTTGTTCCTTAAAATGCCCAACATTCTGCCCCATAAAGAAAGCAAGAGAATAATAAATTTCAAGACTGTCTACAAAAAAAAAAAAAAAGTTCTCCAAAAGAAGAATAAGAAGAGAATATTTCTAATTAAGGGCCCACAGGCCCCAACTTTTCTCTACCAAGTCATAGGTACAGTAGGAACCACCTAATGAAGGCCTCTATCCATTATATTACCTCTTTCTTCTAAATCCTTGTAGACACTTTGTACAAGTGGGGTGTATCGTTAGTTGATTCAAACCCTTGAACAGGTAGCCCATAAGCCAACACCAAAGATGGCAAACACCCTTAAAACCATTCATGCGGTAAGAAAAAAACTCTCCAATATCTGGCCTTTTTTTACTGTTATTGTATATCTGACCTTTTTCTGAACTGTTCCTTCACTAGTTTTCCTTTCTCTGGGGAAAATGATCACCAAACAGGAAAAAAAAAAAGGAAGAAGAAGGAAATCATGCATATTGTCCATGGAAAACTTAAACCAGAACCAAACAGCAAAAAGGGGTTTCATTTTCATAGTTTTCCTTTCCAGAGTATCCCATAGAAAAGAGGCTTCCACATTTTAATATCCCATTCCCAAACATACCCAACAATGAAGTACTGAACTTGGAAGACGAAATCATGCAAATTTACATGTTCAAGAAAAAGAACTTGGAAAGAGAATTGAATATGTTAATGTTGTCCATTAATAAACAAAATCAGATGGCTAGTAAATACAGACCGGGATTATCCTTGCGAGAGCTGGTGCAGTAATTCCAACAAATCCATCATGTGGACCAGGATTGAGAAGAGCTATGCTAGTCATGCTCCTTCCAAAAAGCCATTGCCAGGTGCCTCCATTTTCAGGGACATAAATATTCTCCATTTGAATAGACCCAGACATGTAGCACATGGAACCTAGATAGTGTTCCAAACATCAAATGTACATTCCCAGCAATAGAAGCATGACAGACATAAAGCCCATTTGGACGCACCCTCCAAAGGGGCGTTTGAGAAGTAAACCCCTTTTTGAGCCAAACTGGGTTTTTTTATGTTTGCTTGGATGCAATTTGCAAACCCCGATTCACCATTCCACTCGACAAAATGGGAGCTAAAATGCCAACTCGATAAAACCACTCCAATTGGTTTTCATCAAGTCGATTGAAAAAGCAGGTTTGAATCCCCCTTCTGCAAAAATGCCCTTTGGTGCGAGTGTGTCCAAACAGGCCCTTATTTTTTCAACAAGAGAAAATACCAGTTTAAATGCACATATCCAATACACCTAAGCAAACATGACTTTTACATATGGAGTTATGCACAAAGTCAAATAGTCAATAAAATTGTCTTATATATGTTTTTTAAAAAAGTAAGATGCAGGCAAAAGAAGACATCAATCGGCATATCATGCCAGGCTTAATTATCCTCTGAACGAATTTGGTCCCTGACGCTTAGGCACCTTAGAATAACATAGAGTGTCTAAAAGATGTTTTAGAGCATATAATCTATAATACGGCGAGTAAAAACGTCCATATGCCGTATAAGAGGTGAACATAAAAACATAAGAATAACTAATAAATCTGTTTTGTCATGATAATGGAACAGACATGCGAGATCATGACATAGATAAAACCATGCACATTTAAGCAGTTTCCATGCAGTAGTCTACAGGTTGTCGTGGCATCCAAGAAGTTTACTGTTCTAAACAAATGCCTTGCGTATGAAGCATGAGGAATCTAACTTGTAGTAGCAAAAGGCATGAATGGAAGGAGTAGTAGACTGAAATGCTAGAGCAGGAAGCTATTCAAAATGTTAGCAAGTGTAAAATCCTGGAAAACAGTAGGGCAGGCAATGGGCAGGCTCCAGTCAGAGCAAATGATAAATTTTGACTAGGCTGGCCCGATAGGACTATAATAAGTGATACAAATCCAGCACAGAACCTTTTCAAGCTGGAATATTGCCACATCTAGGAAACAGGAGAGAGGGTGCAAGCTCAAAGTGGGAGCGGTACATTGTTAGAAGGTTCTGCCAAAAAAATTTGAGTGCAGCACTCTCATTTAACATGACAGCTTATGGATAACCTCATTTCAGAAGGTTGGTTGCTCCACATCCAGATGCTGAACAGCAAATTAATCCATGTCATAGCATTATATATGGCAAGGGTGGTATGGGAATTGACTAATACTATGCCTTAATTGGGGAGCAACAGCATAATTTGTGATGTGAGGTTTCTTCAAGACCTTAAGAGGTTATAGATTTCCGGGAAAGAAACAGTGAATGATATTCAATTCCTAGAAGGATTAGTGCTTGACTCTGATTTATTTCACTTCATTGACCAAAAGTAAGCTCTCCATATATCATGATCCTCAAGTGCTCAGAGGTTGGGTAATAAATAAATAAATATATATATAAAGAAATAGAACTTTTCATCGATTTGACCAATTTGCTTCCATTTTTTTCTCTTGCCTTTACGGAATGCTCTTCTTTGATACAGGTGTTAAATTCCTTCTTGGATTGCCTCTCCCTTTTTTTCCAGGAAGTGTAGCTGAAAACAGCCAACTATAGCATCAAGAGTGTATTCTAGGAAGTCAAGCTTACCTAATGAATACCAAAACAATAAGCTTTCTACATGAGCCATCGGGATCAGATACCATCACCATTCACCATTATATGGTGCATGGTCCTCCATTACCTATATTAATTGGCTACATGTAACAGAAACTGAAATTTATCAGCTGTTTATAGATCCATCACCAAAAGTGCAGCTAGAATAATGAATCTGCACTCCCCAAAGCTCAAGATTAATGCTCTAAGGAAGCTAAATGATTAAATAGAATAGATGAGCTCTGTAGACAGCATATTGCATACTGGTCAAAAAGAAGAAAAGAGACATCATATTGCTTTCACCAAATCACATGCTCCATAGATCACAAAACAGTCAACAATAGGACATACCAGGCTTTGCAGTAACCCTCTCCTGTGACTTTAACATTATCTGTTGATGGAATAACCAGCATCATTGCTATGAACTTAGGGGAGTTCAGAAATCCAGAATACAGAGAAAGCTTATGTGAGAATTATATCATGAAGCACATACCTGAACTATTTGAGCCTCACCACCCAATATTTGGAAAGGTATAAAAGCTGCTTCCGGACTCTGGAAAGCGTAACGTGGGATCAGTTTCTACTTTAAACAGACCATATAGACATAAGAAGGTAAACATTGATAAAGAACTCATATAGAAAAGCATTGATGTTTCCTAGTTTCCATGCTCATGTTATCAGCAGTTGTAATTGGAAAGGCACATTATACAGTTTGGAATCTAAATTTCTAACTCATGCAAGTAATTTCTCAGGAAATTCAACACAAGTTCCCCAAATGCTACCACTGATGGTGGAAGGATTTGAGTCAATGGGGGTGCGTGTAGAAGGTAGGAAGATAAGACTTTTCATGATGTAAGACACTACACCGAACTTCAGAGAGTCACCAGAAATTTCTATTTTTTAAATTGCCCCCAAAAGTCTTTTCAATAAAACATGTTTAATTTGGTCTATTATCTTCCAAAATATATGGAGCTTTAAACATTTGATCAGTTATAAATGTTTTTTTTTTCAAAAACACAGTTTCGCTAATGAGTGAATCCCTTCTTCTCTTGTGTGTGTTGACTACAAGGTGTCTTTGCATGTATTCACTTGTGTCAGTTTCCAGATATCCACTGCGCTGAAAACCCAATAGTGACTACCACAGCTTCCACCAATTGATTTGTTGAAAAGTTGGGTTGGAGAAAACAGTATCCACCAACTTCCTACAAAGCAGAAATTACTACTTACTTTCCTAACTACAAAAGGAAACCAAGATTGAATTCGCTCGTGAAGAAATTACTATGATCTCTTTGCGTGAGTTCATATGTGTGACAATTTATGTATATCCACTGCGCTGGAAACCCAAGCGACTCCCACAACTTCCAACAATTGAGTTGTTGAAAAGTTGGAGAAAACAATATCCACTAACTTCCTACAAAAGCAGAAATTACTGCTGGCTTTCCTAGCTGCAAACGGAAACTGAGATCAAATTCACCGATATAGTTCTACCTATAAACATAATGATTTTGAATAAATTGCAATGTAAGAAGAAGAAGAAGAAGAAGAAGAAGAAGAAGAGGAAGAGGAAGAAGACGAAGAAGAAGAAACACAAAGCAGAAAAGGATTCGGCTAGAGGATTGTTGGTCTTTTCCCACAATCTCTTTCTTTTCTTATTGACTTATTTGCTTTTCCATTCGGGTTTGCATCAAATAATTGATGTAACCAAATGGCCACACATGCCGATTGACCTAGATTTGAAGAAATGCCCGCATCTCTTGTGACACTCTGCACATGTGCACAAGAAAATGCCCACTTTTCTTTTTTAGCTCATCTCTACTATTCTTTTCTTTCAAATCTCTATATTAGGAAAATTCCTATTTCTTTCATATCTTTATATTAGGCAGGGGAATAATTTTAGATATTTTCTTATCTAAGTAACTTCTTATTTTATGCATTTTCTTAATTAGAATGCTTTGTTATCTAGGTGTTTTCTTATTTTTGCAGATTTTTAGGTCCTATAGCTTTTATTACAGATTATAAGGTTTGATTATAAATAGGCCCATTACAAGCTAACTAATATTTTCTTTATGAAATTCTCTTATTTTCTCTACTGTAGCAATTGAAGGAAAGGGGAGTGGTCTCTATTTCAATATTAGATGACTGTTGAGCTTGCTCACAGTCTTGCATTTGTGATCTCCAGCATTCGGCTAGATGATCGTTGGGTCTTTTTCCGCAATCTCTTTCTCTTCTTATTGATTTATTTGCTTTCCGTTTTGAGTTTGCATCAGAAAAGAAGTGGATGTATGTGTATATAAATAAATACCTGGTAGACGTAGGGCTGGAAAGGCGTGGAGAAGAAAGGTGCGGCCATGGCTACGACGGAGAAATCAAGAAGAAGAAGGTTCAAATCATCGAAGATCAAAAGCCTAGAAATTTCAAGACGACAACTACGACAAGCAAGCAATTGAAAACGAAATAAGGTTTCTAGACAGCTTCCCTTCTTTTCAAAATTTACTCTATTCTTTTAATGGCCAAAAATGGAGAAAGCTCTCTCTCTCACTTTTCGCCTCCGGCCCCTTTCCGGCGAGCTCCGATTCAGGTAAAGACTTTATTTTTTTTTTCCCTTTTTTCCTGCGTTTTTATATAGGACGGCGCGACAGACGGTTTCGAAAAGGCACACGAGCTGCGTGTAAACCCCGATGGAGGGGGAAACGGAATGGCCACTCCCCCTGCCACCAGCCCGGTGGCTGATGGTAGGTGCTCTGTGGGCCCACCATGATGTATGTGTTTCATCCGTTCCGTTAATCCATTTTTAAAGATCATTATAGGGCTTGATTCCGAAAATGAGAGGAATATATATCTCAGCAAGACCACACCACAGGAAAACAATAGTGATTGGATATCCACCATTAAAATCCTCCTATAGATGGACGGCACGGATGAAAAACATACATCATGTAGGCGCCCACGTAGCACCGACCACGGCTGGTGTCAGGGGAGTAGCCAATCCGTTTCCGATGGAGGGACGTGGTTTAGATATGGACCCCAACACCAGCCACCTAGCTGGTGTTAAAAGATCCGTGGCCCCACCATGATGTATCTATTTTATCCACGCCGTCCACCCATATTTCCATATTATTTTAAGGTAACAACCATAAAATGAGGCAGATCCAAATCTCACAGGGACAACACCACAGGAAAACAGTGTTGACTGATTGTTTGCCGTTGAAAACTCCCCGAGGGCCCACTGTAATGTTTATTTGCCATCTTATCTGTCTAATAAGGTCACACAAACCTCGAGGAGGGGAAAATACAAATATCAGTTTGATCCGGAACTTTTTTATAGCCCTAAAAAATTTCAATAGTAAGCGTTCAAATCCCACTGTTTCATGTGGTGTGGTCCACCTAAGATTTAAATCTGCCACTTTTTTGGGCGAATATCCAAAATTGAGCTGGAAAAATGTATGGACAGTGTGGATACCACTGTTTAGCTAGCTACTCCAACACCCCCTGGCTACCATGGGCCAGCATGACGTAGGGGTGTACAATAACCGAGCTAGCTGGTTAGCTCGCTCGACTGGACTCAAAAATGGCCCCATCTCGACTCGGCTTGAAGCTGAGTTTCAGCCAAATTGAGCTGATTTTTTGAGCTAGAAAGATGAGTTCGAGAAGGCCTCAGCTTGTCTCGGCTCGGATCGAATCCGGCTCGAATCGAACTTAGATCAAATAATTTGGTGACTCGATTACTTTGCCATTGATATTGCTCACCAACTGTTTAATAAATTGACTCAACCAAATATGGCCAGTGGCAAGGAAGGTTTGGCCGAAAAGCATGGGGCTGAAGTTAAAGCCAATAAAGAGACAGGCGTCTATGCAGGTCTGATGAGGGATAGAAGAGCGGAAAGGAATGACATAGTTGTTGTAATACTGGAGTTATTTTTCATGAATTTTTGTTGCAGGGAGATTGTTTGTGGTGGGGCTTGATATGTGGTTGCAAATAAAATAATAGAAGACCCTTTGCTACCATTAAAAACTTCTCTTTTTTCTTTTTTTTCTTTTTGTTTTTATGTTACTTAGAAGGTGTTTGCCTGTAAAATCATTACCTCTGTTTTACAAACAATGAGATTGTAAAGTTGCAATTCAGGTGTTTGTGGAAATGCCTCAATGACGAACTCGGCTCAATCTTGGCTCAAACTCAGCCCGAGCTGTTAACCGAACCGAGCCGAGCTGGGCAGTCAAGTTGAAGGACCAAGTCGAGCCGAGTTCGAGCTAAGGTCAACCAGTGTTCGACCTCAGCTCGACTCAGTTCGACTCGATGTACACCCCTAATGACGTATTCAAATGCTTAGGCTTGTTTGTTAATGCTTAAAAAATTAACTTAATGTGGAACACTGAAAGTTGCCCTCTAAATTAAGGGCCTGTTTGTTAACGCTGAATTTTTGTACTTGACGTGGAATTTGAAAAATATTTCATGTTTAGTGGTGTTTGTTAACACATGAGAAGAAAAGCGCTCCACGATTTTCTGTTTCCAGTGATGGGAATGAAGAATGCGCTCGGTAATTATTATTTTTTTAATCCAAAATTATCCATTGCAAGAGAGATTTTCTCCCTTGTTTTATGCACATCCAACTTTTAACATGGGGCAATTCTCTGAGCCCACCATGATGTATGTGTTTCATCCATTCCATTCATCCATTTTTAAAGATCATTTTAGGGCTTGATACCAAAAATGAGAGGAATGTAAATATCAGGTGGACCACACCATAGGAAAACAGCAGTGATTGGATTTCCACCATTAAAATTCTTCTAAGGCCCAATGTAATGTTTATTTGACATCCAATCTGTTGATTAGGTCATATAGACCCAGATGAATGGAAAAAACAAAGATCAGCTTGATCCAAAACTTTTATGGCCCCCCAAAAGTTTTTAATGGTTGACGTTCATTCAACATTGTTTTCCTATAATGTGGTCCAATTGAGATTGGGATATACCTCATTTTTTGTCTCATGCTATAAAATGATCTAAAAACATGGATAGATGGCATGGATGAAACACATACATCATGGTGTGGCCCACATAGCACCGACCATCAGCCATTGGCTAGTGGCGGGGGAGTAGCCAATCTATTTCCGTGGACGTGGATTGGATACTGACAGTTCGAGACTCACTACTCAAGTGACGTCACCAAGTTATGTAGGCCCATCATGATGTATGTTTTGTATCCACGCTGTCCATCCATTTGGAAATATGATTTTAGGTAATGATCCAAAGAATGAGTTAAATCAAAAGCTCCAGTGGACCTCACCACAGAAAACAGTGGAGAGATTGAGGCCCACCATTAAAAACTTAAATAGGCCAAAAAAGTTTTTGATCAAGCTGATATTTATTTTTTCCCTTCTTTCATGTCTATGTTAACTTGTGAACAGGTTGGATTTCAAATAAAAATCACAGTGAGCGTTAGGAAGGTTTCAACGGCATGCATCAATCTCCCCACTGTTTTTTATGGTAGGGTAAACTACATATTTGGATCTGCCTCATTCTCTAAAATTAAATCTCTAAATAAATGGACGGTGTAGATAAAGCACATACATCATAGTGGGCCCACAAAACTTGGTGACGTCAGTAGCGAAACTCGTTGTTCAACCTGTTGTAGCTAATCCGCGTCCAAGTAAACGGATTGGCTGGTGTACCTCACACCATTTGTATAGTTGTTGTATTAACGTCAACAAGTTCTGTGGGTCCCATCATGAGTTATGTGTTATATCCAAACCGTCCATCCATTTGGCGAGCTCGTATTAAGGCTTGAGATGAAAAATAAGACAAATCAAACTATCAAGTGGACGACACTGCAAAAAGTAGCAGGGGATTGAACGCCTACCACTGAAACTCTTTTTGGGGGTCACAGAAGTTTTGGATCAATATGAATATTTTTTTTCCTCTTCATACTGGTATTTGTTATCTTATGAGTATATTGGATGAGAAATAAACGTTATGGTGGGCCCTATAAATTTTTTAACGGTGAAAATCATTCTCTTCTCCGTTGCTATCTATGGTGTGGTCCATCTAATCTTTGGATTTGATTTATTTTTTGGATAATTCTCTAAAATTTTCTCTAAAAATGGATGAATGGTGTAGATATAATAAATACGTCACCATGGGGCCATGTAACTTTGATTTCCTGCACAAGCCTTTCACATGAACTTCCTGCACGATGATGTTGGGTGTGGTCGACCACAATGTTTTTGAGAAATCCACCCCGTCCATCGCTTTTGCGAGGTCATTTAAGGATGTGTGACTAAAATTGAAGTTTATAAAATACTTAAGTGTGCCATATAAGAGGAAACAATGGGCATTCAGTGAGCACCGTTGAAGCATTTTTATGGCCATAAAAGTTTTGTATCAAGCTATATTTTAGGTGTTTTCACTTCATCCAATTGGGAATGACCTTATAAACGGTTTAAATGGCATATAAACGTCAAGATGGACCTTATTTGAAGGTTTTGTTGCTACTGGTACTCAACCCTACGTGATACATAGTGAATTGAGGCCCTACGAATAATAATATCTTAGTTTTCTATTAAATATTTTAGTTTATTTGAATTAAATATAATGATTTTATTTTCATTTAATAAAAAATAATTTCTTTATAATGTAAAACATTTCCAAACGGGAGATAGGGACAAATGTGTCAAATTAACATATTTCAGACATTTAAGATGATTGTTGACAGACAGGTTGTTTTAAACTCAGTACTTAATTTTTAGACTTTAGTCATAATTATCAAACGAGTTTTTTGACTTCAGATTTCATATTCAGGCTTTAGACTCTAGATTTAACAAATGGGCCCTAAACTTTGTTTGTTAAATCTGAATTCAGAAAAAACTTTCATCATTTTCACGAATATTTTCTGCCAAAGAGGTTTGGCTTAACGGGGAATGCAGAATGTGCTCTGCTAATTATTGTGAAATTAAAATTTTTACCTTTTAAATTTGCCCTTGTGCCCTTGCAAATTGCGAAAAGATATTCTGCCTGCAATACACAATTTTATTTTTCCTTCTAAAATTGCCCAACATGATTTATGCGTTAGATCCATACTGTACATCAACTTTTCTAAATCATTCTTGAGCATGAGTGTCACGCCCCAGACTTGGTAACTGTCACACCCCAAACTCAGAAACCGGTCTCATAAAATTCTCGATTGCCGAATCTGGCGCTGACAGCCTCCGTAGAACTCTATTCTCGATTCCCAGCGCCCATTCGCCAGGTTCCGATCCTGGGATGCTACAAGGAGAATTTTCAACTTCAGTTTGATTCGTGATAAGCATAACCAAAGGCATAACCCACAAACAACAACCAAAAACTCCATTACATTTCTACTATGATCAAAAACTTTACAAGTACAATGAGCATAGAAGGAAATACAATGATGATAAACCAAAAGCTCCAAAACAATCTATCACGTGCTCAAGCCTCAACGCTGCTGTGATCCAACGTCACCTGCACGTAACGGTCGTGCATAAGCTTATAGAAAGCTTAGAGGGTGGTGAAAGTGTGTGTGCAAGGTAGTAATATGATCATGCAATATCACAGTAATACGGAATATACTGATGGATCCATGAATACCGTTAGCCGTACCAAGGTTATGCAATGCAAAACATGAATGATGTTGGCCATACCAAGGCTATGCGATGCAAGATGCAAGTCAAGCATACAATCCTCATCTAAGTCCACATATCAATACAGCTCAAATCTAGGATATCACTGGGGTCTAGTACACGCTAAATTAGATCGTCGCCCCATCGCGCGTAATAAGGTAAGTGAAAGAGACCTCACTATCCGTCTGCCAATATCGGGCTCGACTCGCCGATAGCGGACCCATTCTTCAAGCTGGTCAAACTTAGCCTAGCTTTGCCCCCTACTCTAGGGCGGATAAGGCTGCACCCCCTTCCAACCGACCACGACACAGTGAAAAGTGCGACCGTCTGGTAATCGGCACTCAACACTCCTGTACTCACTCGGTCTAGACGTTTGAGCAACCTCTTGGTACCATAAGGGTTTAGGGACTTTCACTCAGGGATATCTATAGCACCCCATGTAGAACAAGATTTTCGGTATCCAATCCTGCCAACCACGATATGCCTGTGGAGGCTATAGCCCCGATGTCGCTAGGGCGTACAATAATCATGTCATACAGTGTGAAATGCATGAATCACACTATCCAATCATGCGACAAATCTTGCGCGTATCGTGCGCTCATGTGGGGCAACACCGCCTAACCGGGAGCCTCTAAATAATCTGTCCGAAGGCATATGCTATGATCAGTCACTTCTCATATCAAGCATACATATAATGCATATGATCGTGAGTCATGGAACTATACTAAACCTGTGATAAAGTAATGATCTATCCTTACAATGCAGATGAGCCTAGACGGCCTATACACAACAAGTACGGGCCTAACAATGGGCCCTAAGGAGAGTCGTAATGTGTACATCCAACCAACATTACACTCGCAATGTGAACGTCAAACCAACATTGCTCCCAAGGCACGATCATCGTAAACATCGTTACATAATTCGTGTTGGGATCACACATTGCAATGGACCTTAGGTACATCCCATTGGGCCTTAAATACATCACATGGGCCTTATATTCATCAAGTGGGCCACATCAATGGGCCGCACCAATGGGCCTTAAGTGCAATTCCCATTGGGCCTTAAATATATCAAATGGGCCACATCCTATGGGCCTTATATTCATCAAGTGGGCCACATTAATGGGCCGCACCAATGGGCCTTAAGTGCATTGCAATGGGTCATAACCCGTGGGCCTTAGATTGCATCAAATGGGCCTAATCTCGTGGGTCTTATATGTAACAAATGGCCACACCAATTGGGCCCCATATGTACATTAAATGGGCCTCAACCCATAAGCCCTACTACATCTCAATGAGCCTTAATCCATGGGCCCCTAAAACATCAAATGGGCCTAATCCCATGGGCCATAGAATACATCAAATGGCCTAATGACATGGGCCTTACATCCACATCAAAGTAGGCCCCCAATGAACTACTACAACTACATTAAGATGGGCTTCAAAATAGGCCAAGGTGGGGTCCACTTGGACTATAGATCTGGCTCATCTTAGCCTCAAGTTATGAGCTTTTAAAATGGATAGACGGTTTGGATTCAACACATGTATCACGGTGGGGTACACATGAGCTAAGGATCTGACCCATTCTTTTATCTCAAGCCATAAAATGAGCTTTCAAAATGGGTGGATGGACAGGATGCAACACATGTATCATGGTGGGCCCCACTGTTAATGGATAGTGTGTATAAAACATGGCATCAAGGGTCCACCGTCCAGGCAGACGGTGTGAATAAAACCCATATATTATGGTGGGTTCCACCGTCCACACCATTGGACGGTGTGGCAACACAAGTATCACTATGGGTCCCACATATGTGGCCCACCAAAATGTTTATTTTCCATCCAAGCCGATGATAAGGTCGCTCGAACCTGGAAGAGGAGGAAAAACAAATATCACCTTGATCCAAAACTTCTGTGGCTCATTAAAATGTTTTCAATGGCAGAGGTTCAATCCCACTGTTTCCTGCAGTGTGGGCCACCTGAACTGTGGATGGGGCTAAAAATTGGATATGGCCCACTTTTGGGAGTGGCTCACCTCGTGAACGGCGTGGATATGAAATATACATCATGGTGGGGCCCACACATAGGGCCGTGGCCCCAGGCCCGTCTGCCCAAACGCAGCTCGTTGCTGCTGCTGCTGTTGTCAGGGGCAGCAGGCACTGCCCCCTGATGTATGAATTTTTTTTTGAAAAGAGATGATTCCGTGGTTTTTCATGTATGCGGCCCACATCGGGTTAATCCACCCCGTCCATTGGCTCCCTTAGCTCAAGACAAGCCCAAAGAGTCTAATATTGAATAGGTTTCGGCCCGTTAGCAAAATTAAAATAACTTTAAACGGTGAAAACCACTGTTTTGAAAGGTATGGCCCGCCCGCTGAACGGATTAGCTTCATTTTTCGGCTCAATGCCTAAAATGAGCCGTGGAAGGGAATGGGCGGCTTGGATTAACAACATACATTAGGGTGAGGCCTACATGAGTGGGCCACCCATGAGCTTGGAAACAAGCTGACGTTTGTGTTTTCCAAACAACGTCCAGCGTCCCTGGACGCTGGACGTTGTACATAACAAATGCATTAGAGGTGGGCCTGGTCTAGGTGGGCCACCTCATAGAGGATGGTGTGGATACAACACACACAAAGTGGGCCCCACTTGTAGATGATTTGGATAAAATACATGCCTCATGGTGGGGTTCATTCAAGTGGGCCACACAACCATATCATCATCACATGAAAAAAAAATGAAAAAGGGAGGGAGAGAGAGAGAGAGAAAGAGAGTAGGATACACGTGATGGAGGGATCCCGACATTATGGGCCCTCCCTTACAATAAACCATACATCAAGTGGGCCCTAAAGCATGTGGGCCCATCGAAATCGAAACTCAACGATGGAGATCCTTTCCCCACCAATATGGACGGTCTGGATGACCTATTTAAAGTAAGAAAAAAAAGCATGATGGGGTCCATGGAGAATGACCCCATCATGGAATGATCATGATAATCAAAGTGGGTCATCGGCCACATCTTAGGGTCCCAAGTGAGATCCAAATCATTGATCGGTTGGCCTCACTTGTCCCATCTTAAAAATATGAAAAACTACTATTATCAAGCACCCACCGTTCGATCTTCTTGCTCCTATGGGTTCCTTAGCTCCTTAGCTTCGATTCCAATGGAGGAGATGAGAAATGGATGGTTGAGATGGGAGATTTTAGGATGGAATGGTGGGCCACACTTGGAGCTTGAAAGAGAGGGAGAGGCTCATACGTATGAAGGTCTTTGGTTGCTTAGAATGAGTTTGAAAATGAGAGAGAGAGAGAGACTTGTAAAGGGAGAGAAAGAGAGTGATGAATGTGTTGATGTGGTGAGTGATGGGTGTAAGAGCCTCTTTTTTGACTTTTGTGGCCATTTGTGTAAGAAAAGTATGGGTGGTGTAAGAACTTTTTGACTTTAGAGGCATTTTGTGTAAGAAAGGTATGAGCTTGTAAGAACTTTTTGACTTTTGTGACTTGCTTGGGAAAGGGTGAAAAGTGATGTGCTTGACATAATGGCGGTTGAATGATGTGACAAGTCGTAGAGATTCTCTTGAGTTTCGCAACGCGCGGTGTTTTCCTCGCACTGAACATTGGCCCATATCTCCTGATCAGGGTATCGCCTAGGCGCGTGAGTCACAACATCAGAATAGCAGCGATGATGCGGTTGCTATTGTAAAGGTCTTGGGTTGAGTCGACTCAGGTTGACGGCGTACGAATCAGGGTCGCATGCAAATATCGGTTAAGGGTCAAAGGTTGCCGAAATTCGACTGGTAAGACCGCAGAAGTCTACGGAACGGTACAGACTAAGATACGGGTCTTACAGTAACCGAACTCACAAGGAACCCGATAACTAGTTCTGGCTACAACAGCCTCCGTAGTTTCCCATTCTCGACTCTTAAGGTAGGTTTCGATCCTGGGATCCTACGAGGAAGATTTTCATATTCGTATATCCATTCCAATACGAGCATACCCAAGATCACAGTAAGTACATCTTAGAAATAACAAAGGCACACATCGTAAAATCCACTATAAATTTGAGCTTTAGATACAGGGCTGAAGGAAATACATGTGATAACGGAAGAAAGAGGGAAAGATCTGCAACATTGGGTTCTCAGCTCAACTTTTATCTAAGCTCCGCTGCTACGATGCCGACCTAGGATCTCCTGCATGCATCAATCGTGCATAAGCTTATAGAAAGCTTAGAGGGTGGTGAAAGTGTATGACAATAGTGTGCAGAAGAAAAATAGGGGATACATGAAGGAAACATGATTAAAGCCAACTCTACTAGCCTAACAAAGGCTGCCGTGAACGGAAGTAGCTATACCAACGTAGTACAATAATGCAGGAAGCCATAATAAGGCTATATAATGCAATGAGTATTGGGCGTCATGCTAAAACGATGCAATATAAGGCTTATACAACCGATGCAAATGCAGTGCGAAGTGATGCCAGTCCTCGTATCTAATTCACGTATCAATATTATTCTATCATAAGGGATCTACCGAGGTTAAGTACACTGTAGGATGACTGCCACTCTCCAGACCCACACAGTCAAACGAGAGTAAAAGACCTCACTACCCACCCGTAGTCAATTAATCACTAGCAAGGCTTGATAGTAGCAGACCCATTTACGAGCTAGTCAAACTCAACCTAACAATTGCCTTCTTCTCTTAGGCAGGTAAGGCCACACCCCATCCCAACTGACACACGACAGTGAGAGTCGTGGCCTAACGGTGTAAGGCCTTCATGCGCTCATGGTTTCCACTCGCTCATGGCGCTGGGGTAGATTCTTGGTACCATGGAAGTTTTGGAATTTTCACCCACGGGCATCCTATGCACCCCATATGCTCAGGTAACATTTTTGGTGTCCAATCATGGCCATCCATGACCAATCTGTGGAGACTATGGCCCTGATGTAACAAGGGCGAATATCTACATATTATGCAATGCCAAATGCATGAATCACACATTCAACCATGCATAAATTCTAAGCATCTAACGTGCTCAAGAGGGGGTGCTACGTTCCTCGGAGAATACAACATGCAATGCTCAATAACACAACCATTACCACACACACAGTGTCAACTAAGTATGCAATGATGTACATGGGTCATGAGGAAGAATCTAACCGCGATATGCGGCGATATACAATGCGGTACACTCCTATCTAAGAAGGGACCAAGACTAGGTATTTAGACAATATCCATAAGGAACCAACCTCCAGTGGAGGCCCATTTACCTGGGGTAGTCTACGAGACTAAGCAGATAAGCTATAGGACTAAATAATACAGAAATGGCCCTAACAAGAGTTTGAGATGGGAATCCAATCACACTTAGATACTACCGGCCCTAGAGGGGACATTTAACCACCATTCTCCAAAAAGCATATTAACCATGAACTATATGAATAGAAGGCCTAAGGTGCACAATAAAGATAAAAATAAGTGGTCATAAACATATATCCCTCATAATGGGCCATAAGAAAAAGGGTTTAATGCTACCTTCAACAACATGGGCCCAAAGAGGGGAATTTAAGGCCCAAGGCTCAGTTCCCAATGGCCATAGAATTTCATACATTAAGTTGGACTTGGTGGGCAGCCTGCGTACACAATGTATGACCCGAAAATAAGTTTAAGTTTAGATGAAATGAGCCCCACTACATCAAACCAATAACTAGCAATTTAACCAGGCAACCAAGGGCCTGATACCATCCGTATCTCAGCCTACAAGTCCATCAGAATGGTGGAAGTTGGGCCAATATTGGCTAGGCCAAGCTGGGACGTCCCTGCCCACTCTAGGCCCACTGGATGTCCCAAAAATTTGATCTAAGATGGGGTCCCAATATGATTACTAAAGGTGACTCAAAAGAATACACTAATTAAGCTTAAAGATTATAAAATATAAGCATTCAACACGTACACAAGTTCTCAATGTGGTGGGCCTCACATCCAATAAAGTTTCAGCCACAACAATGTACATTTAAGGCCCCTTGATAAAATTTCAGCCCACCCAGCTTTCTGGTCCTGCTAGGGTCCAACAAATGAGCTGACTGGGTTAAATAAATGCCTTAGGGTGGCCCATACATGATACAAAGAGGTCTTACCCAAAAAGGAATTGCATAAAAATCACAAAGCGAGGTGGGTCTGCAGCTGGACAAAAATTCCAGCAACGTATGGTCAGGTTTGGGCATCCAATGGGGCTAAAAATCATGCCCAAAAAGGCGGGCTCCACCTGGGATCATCTCACCAGGGAGGGCCACCATCACAGTGTCACGAAGGAAGAATGCAATTGAGGAAAATCCATTAGCAAGGTAAGCCAACAAGGGGAAAGCGTCCAGCCCATACTGCTGGACGTTACCTAGTTAGGACGTCCAGCAGTTTGGGCTACTGTCCCAACCTCATTAAGCCCCACAACGGTCAATTTACATTCCCCTCAAGTACCCTAGGTGGGCCTCAACAAGGTGGGCCACAAGGAGGGTAAGGCACAAGGGACAAATCACAAGTTAAATATTTATACAAAAGTGGACAGCAAGATTGCAGAAAAATAAAGGTTGCTGCCCCTTTTTGGATCACCCATTGGAGTGGGCCTATGCCATCGGAAAAATGGTTGGGAAAAGTACCTCTACTATTGTACATCAAGGTGGAGTCCACATTAGTGGCCCACCACCCCAAAACATGGCCCACAAAGGGGCTTTCCCACCCAATACATATGGCTGGATGGTCCCACATGTTGGACCATCCAGGCCCTTAGGCCCAACCCAATAGGGTTCAAAAGTAGGGCTACATGGAGGGTTTTCTAGCATACTACGGGGTGGGGTCCACTCACCAAGGACCCACCCTCATCACCTTTGAAAATGATCAAAGGAAGTGGGCTAAAAATCACTCAGAAATTAACAACATGGGCCTCCAAAAATCTGGGCAGCAGTGCATATTGCAGCCCAAACAGAAAAAGTCCAGTAACATATCCTTCTTGTTCATCAAGGTGGGGCCACTTAGATGGGCCACAATCATGGCCCAAATGATCCTAACCTTACATGGAAAAGTGGAGAACAAGGTGGATCTCCTTCTTCTAAAGAATGGGACAAGGGGAAATGTCCAACAAGGGTGGACGGCTAGATGTGCCTTGCACATCAAGTGGGCCACCTTGATTAGCAAAAATGGGAGAAAATAGGGAAGAGAGAGAATCCGACCATACATAAAGGGATTTCACCATTAAGATCCCTCATATAAAGATCTAATCATACATATTCACATCTTGGGTCCATGCATGCATGGACTCCACAATAAATTTTTTTTTCTAAGGTGGGGATACCATCCCCACCAAAAATGAAGGTTTGGATGACCTTATAATGGTTGGGATCATGAGATACATCATGATGGGGTCCATGGAGAATGACCCCATCATGGGATAATGCATGCATGTAGGATGAGCCAAGGGCCACATCCATGGGATCAAATGGGATCCCCACCATGGATTGGTGGGTCCCACATGTCTCATATGAAAAGAGAAGAGAGGATCAAAGAAAGGAGAAGTCGACAACTTGAAAGCACCCACCTTTAAAACTACTCCTCCTTCCACACTAGGGTGATCTAGGTCCAAGGAGAAGGAATCAAATTGTTAAGATTGGATTTTAGAGGTTGAATGATGGGGTATGAAGCTTCAAGGTAGCTAGAAAAATGGAGGAAAGCTTGGACGTCAGGAGTTCTTGTTGTTAGAATGGGAAGAAGGAGAGGGAGGGAGAGAGAGATAAGGAGAGAGAATAGGCCACTATGACTAGTAATAGGCTAGTTATAAGTGTTTGTAAGAGCTTGGTAGTGATGGGTTTTGAAAAATGGAAGCATGCATAGGGTAGGCTAGTAGGTGGGTGTTGTTTGGGAGATGGGTGGCGTAGGAGATGGGGTTTTGGGTAGTGTGTGTGTAGTGTGTGTAGAAAGTTGTGCCAAGGGATGGGATAACCTAGAAAAATGTGTGCACCACCCTTAGGTGGGCCACATGATCATGATCAAGGGCTATAAAATGAGACACGTAACGTATGATCTATACATCGGATGGACGCACAAGATGCGTCATCGGAACCGCAATGACAATGCGGACAAGATGGCATAAGTTTAGGCTCAATCCAAGTCGGGTCTACATGACCGAACTTAAGGATGACCGCAAACACTATCCGAAGGTCGCAGGTCGTCGGAATTTGACTGGTAGGACTGCGAGACCAAGAGAAATGAAATCTATACCTGTACATACATGTACACAAATGAACTCGGGTCGGGTCTTACAATGAGCCTTAAAAATGAGGGACATCTAAAGCTCAAGTGGACCATGCTACAATGAGAGAAGAGGAATTGAATAATTATCCTAGAAACCTTTACGGGGTCCACTATAAGGTTTTGTTTGTCATCTAAACTCTTCATAATGTCAAAATGAGTTAGATAAAAGGAAAACACAAATATCAAATTGATCAAAGCCTTTTGCAGCTCTAAGAAGTTTTTAATGGTAAGCTCTCAATTCCCACTGTTTATAGTAGTGTGGCCCAGTGAGCCTTATATCTACTTCATTTTTTATCTTATGCCCTAAAATGGTGTGAAAAGATGGATGGACGGTATGGATAAAATATATATATCAAGGTAGGCTTCACGGAGCCCCTAAGCATCCATATTGTCCCGGTTGGTAGTACCTAGGGATTTACACGAACTGAGCTAGCTCAGTTAACTCGCTCGACTCAACTCGAAAAAGATCGATTTAACTCGGTCTGAATCCAACTCGAATCTAGCTTGAATCCAACTCGGATCGAACTAGTTCGGTGACTCGGTTACTTTGCCATTGATGTTGCTCACCAACTGTTTGATAAAATGACTCAACGAAATGAGAGAGAGAGAGAGAGAGAGAGATAGAGAGAGAGAGAGAGAGAGAGAGAGAGAGAGAGAGAGAGAGAGAGAGAGAGAGAGAGGTGGCTAGTATACATATGCAATGAGGAAGAGAAGGTGTTGGGAACAGAGAAGGCGCCAGGATCATGCCCCTACTATGGAGGAATAGTCCAAGCCATGGATGTTGAAAGCCAACGAACCTTTTTCTTTCTCCCTCTTTGTTTCAAAACCAAACGCAAATACCATTGCACCTTGTGCTCTAAATGTTTAGTCCTCTATCCATGACATTCCTCCATTACCATTTTCAATACACCCATTTATATCTATGTTTCTATACATGGAAGATTTTCTTCTTCTTTTTCCTTCTTCTTCTTTTTAAATTTGGGATTTTCACAAATAGGTTTCTATGTATTTGGAGATTTTCTTCTTCTTTTGAAGTTGCAGTTAAGGTGTTTGTGGAAATGCCTCAACGGTGAACTTAGCTCGATCTTAACTCAAACTCGACCCGAGCTTGCCCGAGCTGCTGACCGAACCGAGCCAGGCTGGCCAGTCTGGCTTAAGGACCGAGCCGAGCTCGAGCTGAGGTCAGCCACTATTCGAGCTGAGTCGAGCTGAGGTTAGTTCGACTTGGTTTGACTCAATGTACACCCCTAGTAGTACCCTCTCCAAATAGAAATCGGATTGCGTACCGAGATACTCCATGAGCTCTTATCGTACTAGTAAACTAAATTGGGCCGACCTTGAATGTATGTGGTCTATCCATGCAGTCCGTTTTTCCATCTAATTTAAGGGGTTGAACCCAAAATCAAAGCATATCCAAAATCAAGTGGATCATACCACTGGAAACTGTGGGGATAATGATTTTCACCATTGAAACCTTTCTAGGCCCCATAGTGATGTTTATTTGTCATCCAATCTGTTTATAAGATCATAAAGACACTGATGAAAGGAAAAAACAAATATAAGCTTGATCCAAAATTTCTGTGGCCCTCAAGAATTTTTCAACGGTAGACATTCAATTCAACTGTTTCCTGTGGTGTGGTCCTTTTGAACATTTTATATGCCTCAGTTTTGGGATCAAGTCATAAAATTATATGTTAAAATGGATGGATGGAGCAGATAAAGTATGTAGACCACGGTGGACCTCGGAGAGTTTACTTAGTAAGCTAAGCATAGTGAGAGTTAAACCCTACGCAATCGGGGGTCCTTACTCTTGCCCGAGTGGTAGACTCTCAGGAGTTTAAACTCCCGGTCAAGGGTTCGAGTACCCATAGGTGGTGAAATTCCACTAGCGTGAGTGTGTGAAAAAAAAAAACCCTACACAATCGACTTCCCCGTAAATAGGATCTGGGAAACCGACTATGTCAGTGAATTTCTTGGTGCGCTAACGTCACAAGTTTTTTAGGCTCCACTATGGTCCATGTGTTATATCCACACCATCCGCCCATTTTAATAGATAATTTTAGGGTGTGAACTCTGAAATGAAGTAGATCTAAGGCTCAAGTAGACCATGAAATAGTGGTGAAGACCGCTTGAGTTGAAATGGGAATATGCCAATATGTCCTAGAGGGGGGTGAATAGGACTTTTAAAAGTTTTTATGAATTATTAAAAATCCTTATCACACTAATCCTATCACAGAGTACAGATTAGGATTATTCAAAATTAACTCTACTGGCTTCCAAGCCTGGTAGAGGATCCAATCACAACTATTTAAAAGACAAACAATTTATAGATAAGATTGTGATGGATATAACTGTGTGTGTGTATAAGATATGATTTCAGATGATCAGCTATAAAGACATATAAAGAAATCACATAAATGAAAGACAATTTCAATCTCAAACACAGTCATTTTATAGTGGTTCGACTACTTGTCTACTCTACTACCGGCTTCCACACTCAACCCTTGAGTGACTGAATTTCACTAAGGAGGTTTCCCATGGTTCACCTCAAACCTAAGGTTTTAAATCAGGTTTACCTTCAATCTTTATACGGAGGTTTCTACTCGGTTCACCTCTAACCCTGGAGTTTTGCTGGCGCACTCCTAACCAGATGTTTATGCCCACACAGAGCAAGGGTCCACACAATGCACCCGGATGTTTATGCTCTCCACAGAGCAAGGGTCCACACAACGCACCCCGCACGTACACTCCCGTCGGAGGCCTCCTTTGAGGACTTCAAAGGGTGAGCAACACTTAAGACCCAATCCTAGAAAGGAATGATCACAAGTGTCCTCTGGACTTTAGATACTTACAAATAAGTTGATGAGTCTCATTCAGCGCAATGTTGAAGATCTCCTTCTTGTTAATGAAGAGTCTTCAGCTCCCTTGATCTGCAACTCAAAAGATATACCTATACTAGGCTTTAGGTCGGGTCAAGGTTATGATGGAATTCCACTCTCTAAAGATTTTCCTATTAGGACCCGATCATCTATACATTCAAGGCATCCCAGCTTAATAATTTTCCACTAAGGTAGTAGACGAAGGATCCATGAATGAGGAAGTTCATTTCCCAATCCACTCTATTGAATATCAACGATGAGGGTGGATTGGAGGATGAACTCCCTGAGAGAAAGGGTTTAAGATAAATGATATGAAGTTTAAAACACTCAGAAGCACTCTCTTCTTTCTCTACCAGCAATAAAGACAAGCTTCTCTATATACAGGCAAAAGGTTCCAACGGATATAAAACGGTCACATTTATGACAGAGTTCGATATCATCGAGCTAGAGTCGATATGATCGAGCGTATACTCTCGATTGTATCGATGATCCGCTCGATGATACAAACTCAAATGTCATTTGCGCTTTTGGAAACCTTTTGCCAATTGGTCGATAGGATTGAGACACACGTCGATGTTATCGGATTTCGAACTCCGATTCCATTGATAGATGAATCGATCTATTGACAGGTGAAAATAAGAGAGACAAGCCTTGAAGATTTTCAGGTTCTAAAGATATGATCGGGGAACAGTCGATGTCATCGAAATTTGTATATCGATGATATCGGAGTCCGTGTTGATGAGATCGATAAATTGTATAGATTTACCTATAAGCTTGTTGGACGGTTTGTGTCCAATCTCGATCCAATCGACCAGGTCTCGATAAGATCGACATATGAATATCGATTTCTTGACTGACACCCCGATCAACATTGAAAAATATCTTGAAAATCAGCTGGAGGAAACATGCGCCCACTATCGATATGATCGATTGACTTCCGATATGATCGATATTTGAGTTCAGATTGAATCGGACAGTCATTGATATATCGAAGCTCATAATAGTTTTCTTTAGAAAAACAGGGGTACCGAAAAACTGCCTGTCGATATTATCGATTCACTTTCGATAGGATCGATATTCGAATATCGATGATATCGACTGAACCGTCGATATATCGATAAATCGTCCAGATGAATATTTGATTGCTGGACGCTTTTTGTCCTCACTCGATTGTATCAATTGAGATGCCAAGGACATCGACAGAGCAGGTCGATCATATCGAAAGATGAATCGATATAATCGACAGTATAAGAAAAACTTGAAGATTTTCCTATTTGGTAAAAAGTTTTCTTACACAAAAACTCTAAGATGTTTTACTTATTTTTAAGAGTTTTAATCACATAGTGTTTTGGGACATGGGATGTGAGGCTATGATTTACCTATGGCGAGCTTCCACACATCCAGTTGAGGCAGATACTTGAGTTGATCTTCCTGTTAGGCACTGTTGTCCGACTGACTCAACTTACACCGTAATTGACAAACCAGGGCACTAATAGGTGCACTTTCAGACCACAACATAGAAAGCAGGGGGGTTGAATGTCTTCCATTGAAAACTTCTTAGGGCCACATAAGTTTTGAATCAATCTGATATTTGTTTTTTTTCCCTTCATCCTTGTCTTTATGACCTCGTGAACAAGTTGGATGACAAATAAACATAATGGTGGGCCATAAGAATGTTTCAACGGTAGGAATCATTGTCCCACTGCTTTCTGTTTTGTGGTCCACTTGAGCTTTATATCTGCCTCGTTTTTTATTTTACATCTTAAAATGATGTCGCCAAATGCAAGTAAAGTATGGATATAACACATACATTATGGAGTAGCTCACATGACTTGGTTACCTTGACACGAGCACACCACGCAATCCGCTTCCTGGATGGTGCAGGTTCGGTGGATCCTGGATCCGGAAGCGGATTGCGTCCTACCCCGGCCCGGGTGGATTACCGTTCGAGAAGGGCTCTTTGGAGCCCATAGTAATGTAAGTGTTTTTTCCATGTCATTAATCGCTTTTATCATACCATTTTATAGTAAAACATGAAAATGAGACAGGTCTATAGCTCCAGTGGACCACACCAAAGGAAGCTGTGGTGATAATGACAACCATCGTTGAAACCTTTCTAAGGGCCATTGTGATGTTTTTTTTACCATCCAAACTGTTAATAAGGTCATGTAGACATGGATGAAGTGAAAATACAAATATAAGCTTGATTCGAAACTTCTCTAGCTCTCAAGAAATTTTTAATGGTGGAGGTTCAATCCCCACTTTGTGGTTCAATTAAGACTTGAACCTACCACTTTTTTTAGATCATACTTTAAAATGAGCTGATAAAAACAATGAACGGCATGGATAAAACACTTACATCAGGGTAGGCCCCACAGAGCCCTTCTCGGACGGATTAGTGCAGGGTAGAACACAATCCGCGTCCAATTGCATAGCAGCGTGGTGGCTACTGGATGGTGCTAAATGGCCCACCATGATATATATGTTTTATCCACGCTGTCTATCTACTTTTTTAGATCATTTTATGGCAGGAGCCCAAAAATGAGACAGATCCAAATCTCAAGTGGACCACACTACAAGAAAACAATGGTGATTGAACATTTACCGTTAAGAACTTCCAAAGACCCACTGTAATGTTTATTTACCATCCAACCTGTTGACTAATGGTAAACATAAATATCAGCTTCATTCAAAACTTTAGAGGTCACTAAGAAGCTTTTAATGGTGGGCATTCAATCACCGCAGTTTCTATGGTGTGGTCCACATGAGATTTGGATCTTTCTCATTTTGGATCATTCCTTAAAATTATCTGGAAAAAAAAAAAAACAGATAGAGGATGTGGATAAAACACAAATCATGATGGGGGCGACACAGCACTGTCCATCATTGGTAGACAATTTACATTCCCAGATCCAACGGTGGTGATTTTCTTACTCTGTTTTTTATGAATAATGATATTTTAGTTTTCTATTAAGTTTTTTAGTTTATTTTAATTAAATATAATGATTTTATTTTCATTTAATAAAAAATAATATCTTTGTAACGTAAAACATTTCAAAAAAGGAAAGAGGGTAAATGTGACAAATTAACATATTTTAGTCATTTCAATGTTTGTTAACAAGCCGATTGTTTCAAATTCAGTACTTAATTTTCAGACTTTAGCCATAATTACCAAATAAGTTTTTGAATTTAGATTTTAGATTTAACAAACGGGTGGTGTTGAAAACTTTTGAGGGCATGGAAGTTTCTTGGGGGTATTTGGCCATGAAATTAGGTGGAATTAGATGACATCGGATTAAAAAAATATAATCATTTCAGGTTACAGTATTGTCACCTATTAACTATTAACTGGTTGAATGGCAAATAACCATTACAGTAACCCTGATGGTGGACATTCAGTTAACACTATTTTGTCCACCTGATATTTGAATTCATCTCATTTTTGGTCTCATGCAATGAGTTGGCAAAATGGATGGATGGCGTGCGTAAAACAGATACATGGGCCACAGAGCTTTGACAACAGCTACCTGGCTGGTGTTGGGGTCACTAGACAAACCATGTCCCATAGGGAGACCGTGTGAAGCAAAGTGGTGTGGAACCACTTTTTTTTTTTTCGCACACGCACACACGCGCCACAAACTCACGCTGGTGGAATTTCACCGCCTATGGGTACTCGAACCCTTGACCGAGAGTTGAAACTCCTGAGAGTCTACCACCCGAGCAAGAGTAAGGACCTGGTGTGGGACCCACCTTGATGTTTATCTGATATCCACTGAATCTATTAGTTTTATTGGATCATTTTAGGACATGAACCCAAAATGAGGTGGATCCAAAGCTCAAACGAGCTACACCATAAGAAATTGTGGGGATTCTACGCCCACCATTGAAACCCAAATGCGCCCACAGAAGTTTGGCGTAGGTTGATATATGTGTTTTCCCTTCATCCTAATAAAACTCCTTTACTCGATCGGAGTGGGCGCAGTTGGATCATCTCCATATCCAGTTCAATGATCGAGCTCGTTTCTCAGATCAAGACCCTGCATGTTTGAGTTCAGTTGATGGACCAACTGCTCACGGAACCACACAAATGCATTGCATTGCCCATCAACGAGCTTCCTTCTTCCTTTTCCTCGGCGCAACGTTGGTTCGTTGATTGGACTGTTTCGGCCCTTACTGGTTTTTGCTCTCCCGGCCCCGGCAACCTATTCTCCGATTGTTGGCTTACAGCCTTTATTTCTTACCATTTGTCCTCTTTTTTGTTTTTGGTCAATTCGCTCTCTTTCTCACTTTATAAATGGTTTCGATTAGAATAAAAAACAACTTAGGCCATAAGAATGCTGCAATTGCTGGTGTTTTCTTGTTTAGAATAGTGTTGAAACTCCATCTTGGATCTCCCTCATTTTATTTTTGATCTTCCTTCCTGAAATAAGTTGGCGGAATCGTTAGAGGAAGTGAATTTTATGCAGAAATCATGGTGGACCCATGAAACTTTGGATCATATGGGCTCGTTTAAAGGATGTAGGGGACAGGGTTACATGACAATGGTTGCACATGGCACTCAATCGACAGGTAGCATATATTACCACAGATAAAACTGAGAAGATTGTCACCCCTGAAATTTGGATGCTCAAATAAGGTTATCCCAGACTCGAATCCCAGACCTGTGAATTATGAAAATTAAATATTAACAATAAGATACATTCATTCCGTTGATGCAAAAAACCAGATCAGCCTCTTCCTGCACTTCTGCCTGCACCACAATGAGAGAATGAAAGTGACCCTGGCTAGAGTTGGGACACCTCCAATGCTTAAGTCAGTAGAGATCCAAGAAGAGGAGACTTTTGGGTTTTCTTGCGTACCTTTGCTTCCTGGAAAGCTCTCCTTTTATAGGAATAAAAGGTCCCGATGTAAAGGGATTCTTTCCTGATTTTTGGGAGATTTGATTTAATTGCCATTTGCTTGCAGACACTTCTCGATCCCGAGATTTCTGGGATCGGATATCTTTTTACAAAATTCTCGGACTAGTGTTTAAGATTACACCGTCTCTCCTTTGCTTGGCTCGGCCTCAATAGACTATATAGTCTCTCGGCTGGCTGACAAATTTGGAGCTGTTTACCTACTGTCGGATGAAACAGGATCGGTTTCAGACCGATGCTTCTTCTTAATCCGATAGCCGACACTACAACTAACCTCATATGGGTTGGTTTTATAGTCAGTCAGGTGGCTTTTAGCTCTAGGGCCTTTATCTGGCCTTCTTAGACATATTTGTCTCTTTAACTGAGCCAACTTCATGTCTTATAGATTTCGCCTGTGGCTCTTGACTCTTTTACTCCCGGTCAGGATTAAAATCCTGTAAAACCGAGTTAAGTCTCTCCTCTTGGCTTTATCTTTGGTCGGCTTTCATAGTTGCCTCTAGTCTCGTAAGTAGAGTTACTTCGTCCTTAAACCGACCCCCCGTACTTTTTTTCCAACAGTAAGCCCCCTACTCCTTGTGTTAGTCATGTCAACACAAAGGATTAACGAGTTGTTGTGTCGGTTCTCATTGGGAGCCGAGGTCATGATGGAGCATTTAATGCTTCTTGTATCGTCCTTAGCGTACAACGGTTCGTTACTCGAGGTCGCACGAGCGGACAGCTGTCGAGTCATCTCAATCGCTAATGAGCGTCGAACACGTGTCGAGGATGTTAAACGCATCAGTCGGCGTGCGCCATGCGTCAGGCGAGGGAGTCGAAGCCAACGTCGATTCGACTCCTCCTTAAATGTGGTGCCACGTGGCTCGGCTATAAAAGGGGGTGCGGGAGCGTCTTTCACATTTTTCGTTCTCCTGCTCAATCTCCCTCTCCGATTTTCTACTTCTTCCTTTGCTCTGCTGCACTTGCGACTTACACATCTTTCCATTCTCCGTCTAGTTTTCTTCTTTCTTTCCTTATCTTTGTGCCTTTTAACTCTCCGGTGAATCCTTTCTCTTCATCCTTTTCGACTTTTTAGCGATAATGCATGCATCAAGTCCCCAGGAGGCAGTTTCCAGTGATGAGGGCGAAACGAGGCATCTCTGGAATATCATGGAATCGCCCTCTTTACTGACGGAGATGGCGATAGGTGCCAATGAGGCCTTCCAACATACTGCCAGAATGTCTAGTGGGACTTCATCGGAATGCTCCGCTTCAGCGGGTCCTTCCGGCTTGAGATACGCCCCTGACAGGCCCACTCCCCATTTTCCTAATGACGAGTTGTTAGAAGAAGAAGAATTAGAGGAAGAAGTCATTGAGCCGACCCTTCCCAGAAGGTCGGTGAGGGCTGAGTCTAGGGGAACCATTGAGTCAGTTTTTTCAAGGAGATCGGCTCGGTTCGTTGAGTCCGCAGTTGAAGAAGGAGAGGATGCTGAGAGTGAGGAGGTTGGAGACGAACAGAAGGGGCCGGTCCCCCCAGTCTTGACTGAGGCGGATTTGGATAAAATCCAAGTTGGGTATCATGTTCCCGACTCAGTAATTATCCGGCTTCCCCTCCCGAATGAGTTGCCCGACCGTCCCCCTCCTAGGATGGTTGCGATCTTCTAAGTTGCCATGCAATGTAGCTTACGTTTGTCCTTATAACCCATTGCTCAGAATTTCCTTTCCCGACTCAGGATTACTCCTGGGCAAATAGTTCCGAATAGATGGAGGAACTTGTTCAGTTGTGCAGTATTGTGGGCTGAAGCAGAACAGCCTCCACTGACTATGATGAGTTCCTCTATCTGTATCAAATCCGGCTGAATACTACACAACCCAACTGGTATTTTTTGAGTGCTTGGCAGAACAAGGGTGATTTCTTGATAACCGACCCTCCTACCTCTAACAAACATTAAAAAGAGAGGTGGTTCTGGGCGTACGGTCGCTGGGAGATGGCCGAGTCTTGGATGTTTGAACTTAGCGTTCCTCGGGTTTTCTTTGAAGCAGGTGACTCGGCATGCCCTTTTCCTCGTCTTTTCTTGTCTCGATCTTTCTGAGTTTGACTGACCATACTATGCAGTAATCTCTAAGATGAAGCCAAAATTAGGAGCCAACGCTTTGGCTCGGATCAAAGAACTGTGGGCGATAAGTCCGGAAGATCGGTCCTTGAAGTCTCTCTTGCAACCAAAGCGTCTTCTTCTCTAGGGCTTAGATTCGTCCGTGACAGGTATCTTTTGGTTACTCTGGCGCATCTTTTTGAAAATTTTTCTGACTGTGTTTTGTCCGACATAAATATGGCTGAAGCTCGACCCCTTCTGAAGCCGTCCTCTAAGTTGAAGGCTCCCCCTAGGTTGGTACTTCTGTCGGAGCCTCGGCCTTCTAAGAAGGCGAAGACTGCTCCCTCGATCATGGAACCACCTACCCCAGTTTCCCCAGCTCCGACCTTCCCAACCGTCGTAGTTCTCTCTAACCCTGAAGAGAGGGCAAAGGGTGTGAGTGAGTCCTGGGCCACTCCCGAGCTAGGACCCGTTGCAGAGCGGGTCTCGGGACAAAGGGAGGAGCAGAGAGGGGAGACCTCAAGGGGGGAGATGACTCATCAGGAGTCTTCGTCCTTCCGTCGAATATTCTCTCATGCAGCGAGGTCCTTGCTCCAGGTAGGATTTATACTTATCTCTTCTCTTCACTCATTTATTATTTTCTGTTTCTCCGATCTGACTATCCCTTTCCTACATAGTTTTCTCCTTGTCTGCTGAGGGCCAGTGGGGATCTGGCTAAGTTTGAGAGGGCTCAGAGTGCTGTGGCTAATGTCGAAGCAGCTTAGAAGCGAGTGACAGAGGTGGAGGCTCAACTTGAGATTACCTCGCTACAGGTCGGCCGAATGACTGGGGAGCTGAGCATCACTCGGAAGGCGACCGAGGATGCTAAGGCTGAATGTGCTCGGTCGGCCCAGATGCTGAATAAGACTCGTGATGAGGTCCAACAACTCTGCCTCACTCGGGATGCCTCTGAGGAGAAGCTGGCTCGGCTGAAATCCGATACAAAAGTGGCGCTCGAGTTAGCTAGGAAAGAGGCTGGGGAGAAGGCTGTCATAGACTTCCTCGAGTCTCCGGAGTTCGAAGATGAGAGGGATCGTTTATATGGGAGCGGGTACGCTGCTTGCATCAAAGTGATGAGGCAGTTTTTTCTCGACCTCGATCTCTCCAAGTTTGAGGATAGCCCTCCTTAGGATACGGCAGCTGGCATCGAGGTCGAGCCAGGTGTGGTCTTGGCTCCTGAGGTTACCCCAAGTGATCCTTGATCCCGGGTCTCAGTTTTTGGTACCATTATTGGCTCCATTTTGGAACCACCATCAGCTCCAAGCAAGCCCGTAGGTAGTTGTTGTCGAGGAAAAAGTTCATGCACTGGACGACCTTTCTTTTACTATTAACCCTTTTAGTTAGAGTCAGACACTGTTATGCTAAGGCAAGATGTAACTCGATGTAACAAATATACTGATTAATGAATATACTCAGTTTTATTTCATTCATTTTTGACGTAGTTTACAAGTTCGCCATTTTCGAGTCTTTTTCATTGCTGTGCTATGCCGACTTTAGGGATAATATATTTTCAGATGTTCGACATTCCATGGACGAGGCAGCAATTGCCCGATCAGATCTTCTAGTCGGTACGTTCCTGGTCTGATGGTGCTTGAGACGACACAGGGGCCTTCCCAATTGGGTCCCAGTGTGCCTGCACCAACTTTCTTAGTATTGAGGAACGTTTTTCGAAGGACCATGTTCTCGACTCAGAATTATCTAACCTTCACCCGGGCATTATAGAATCGAGCTACCTGTCGCTGTCGAGCCATCATACGTAGCCGAGCTTTTTTCCTATGCTCATCCACAAGGTCGAGTCCGAGAGAAAGGAGTTCTTCATTTTCTTCCTCATTAAATGAGCTGACTCGGGCTGAAGGCAGTCTGATTTCCACTGGAGTGACGACTTCTGAGCCATAAGCAAGAGAGAAAGGGGTTTCCCCTGTAGCGGTCCGGACTGTAGTTTGGTAAGCCCATAGTATCTTCGGGGTTCCTCAACCTATGCTCCTTTGGCTCGGTCGAGCTTGGTTCGGAGATGCTGTTTGATGATCTTGTTGACTACTTTGACTTATCCATTTATCTGAGGATGATGAGGCGATGAATATACATTCCTGATTCTAAGATTGTCACACATCTCGCGGTAGCTTTTGTTGTCAAACTGCTTCCCATTGTCAGTTACTATAATCCGAGGTATAACGAATTGACAGATGATATTCTTCCATACAAAGTCTATGATTTTTTGTTCAGTTATCTTTACCAAGGGTTATGCTTTGGCTCACTTTGTGAAGTAATCTACTGTCATGACTGCGAACTTAGTTTATCCCTTCCTCATGGGGAGAGGTCCAATGATGTCAATTCTCCATTGTGCAAAGGGCCAAGGACCTGTCATAAGAGTTAGTTCCTTAGGAGGTTGTTTCGGAATAGCTGCGAATCGTTGACACTTATCACATCTCTGGATGAGCTTACGAGCATTATGCTGGATAGTCGGCCAATAGTATCCTTGGCGTAAAACTTTATGTGCGAGAGATCGCCCTCTTGAGTGGTTTCCACAGATCCCTCCATGAATCTTCCGTAACATATAGTCGGCTTCATCATGGTTTAGGCATCACAAAAATGGAGCATAGTACCCTTTCTTGTACAATGTCCCATTGAGTATTGTGTATCGAGAGGCTCGGACTTTTTAGCGTCGAGCCTTGGCACGATCTTCAGGAAATTCTCCACTGCTGAGATATTGGATGATGGAATCACTCCAAGTAGGTCCCTGATCGATAGGAAGTACGGTCGAGCCAACTGGTTCCATAATACTCGGTTTAGCTACGTACTCGATCGGAACAGACCTGGGTATGTCGTCTTCATCAGCAGAGGCGAGTTTCGCTAGTAGGTCAGCTTTAACATTTTTCATTCTAGGGATTCGAGTGACAATGCAGTACTGAAATTCGCTGATCAGCTCCTTATCTTTTTTCATATAAGCTTTCAGCTATTCTTTCCGTGTCTGGTACACACTGGTGACCTGATTGACGACCAACTGCGAATCGCTAAAAATATTAAGATGTGTAACGCCTAAGCTGGCCGCAAGTCGTAGTCCGAGTAACAATGTTTCATATTCCGCTGTGTTGTTTGAGGCTTGAAATCCAAGTCTTAAGGCATACTGCATATAGGTCTGATTAGGAGTTTCTAGTACTACTCCTGCCCCACTTGCCTTAGAGTTGGAAGAGCCATCGATGTACAGCTTTTAAGGGGTTGGGTTGGGAGATTACTCGGGAAAAGCGGTAGTTGATGCCTCAACTGGCTGAGTATCATGTGTGTCAGCCTGCGGAGTGACTTCAACGATAAAGTCGGCCACAGCTTGTCCCTTGATTGCTACCCTCGGCTTATAATGAATGTCGAATTTATTGAGTTCGACTACCCATTTAGTAAGATGTCCTGACGCTTTCGATTTCTGCAGAATCTGGTATAGTGGGAGGTCGGTCATGACTATAATGGTATGAGCTTGAAAATATGGCCGAAGTAGACGCGAGGAAACGACTAGGACTAAGGCCACTTTTTCCAAGCATGGGTATCTCGTCTCCGTCGGTAGAAGTGCCTTATTGACATAGTAAACCGGCAGTTACTTTCCTTCATGTTCTCGTACTAAGGCCAAGCTAACTGCTACCTCGGACACCGCAAGATATAGCAACAGGGCTTCTCCAGGCTCGGGCTTTGATAAGAGAGGCGGAGATCCGAGATAAGAACGCAGCTTCGCATTCTTCCATCCAGTTCACTACCTGTCGTCCCTTCAATTGCTTGAAGAATGGGAGACATTTGTCGGTAGCTCGGGATAGGAAACGGTTGAGTGCCGCTACTCGTCCAGTCAGTCTCTGTATATCTTTGATCATTTTGGGGACTCCATATCGAGCAATGCTTTTATCTTCTCTGAATTTGCCTCGATTCCTCGTTGACTAACCAGTAATCCGAGGAACTTTCTTGAGCTTACACTAAAGGCGCATTTGCTTGGATTAAGCTTCATTTGATATTTGTGCAAGATCAGGAACATCTCTTCTAAGTCGACTATATGGTCGGCCGCACGTATACTTATGACGAGCATGTCATCGATGTATACTTCCATGGTTCGGCCAATTAGCCGAGAGAATATTTTTTTCACCAACTTTTAGTAAGTTGCTCCAGCATTTTTCAAACCAAAAGACATCACACGATAACAATAAAGACCCTTGTCAGTGGCAAAGGTGGTTTTTGATTTATCAGATTGATGCATTACAATTTGGTTATACCTTGAATACGCATCTATAAAACTAAGGAGTTCATGCTCCGCTGTACTATCTACCAACTGATCTATCCTTAGAAGAGGAAAGCTATCCTTTGGGTAGGCTTTGTTCAAGTCGGTATAATCAATACAGACTCTTCACTTCCCATTGGCTTTTTTCACAAGTATGACACTAGCTACCCATTTCGAGTAGTATATCTCTTCTATGAATTTAACTTGAGGAGCTTGCTGACCTCTTCTCCAATGACAACGTACCTTTCCGGGCCGAGTGCTTGTCTCTTCTGTTGGATCGGGCGGTAAGTTGGATCAATGTTCAGTCGGTAAGTAATTATAGAGGGTCAATTCTTGGCATGTCCTCCTGACTCCAGGCGAATACGTCGGCATATTGTCGGAGTAGGGCTATCAGATTGTCTTTCAGGGGGGATTGCAGAGATGAGCCAATCTGCATCATTTTGGAGGCATCTGTCTTGGCCAAAGGCACCGAGATAAGGTCTTCGACTGGCTGTCCATACTCATGAGTTTCAGTCCGAGAATCTAACGATTCAATCATTAATGCTTCGGCTGGAACTTTTTTGGCGGGAATCTTTACAGCAGTTGCATAGTAGCGTCTTGCATCTTGCTGATCTCCTTTGACAACTCCTACTCCCGACTCATTAGGAATTTCATGAAGAGGTGGTATGTGGATACCACCACTTAGAGGAGACTCAGTGATGGTCGACCGAGAATAACGTTATAGACTGATGATTGATCAACTATCAAAAAATTGACCATCACAGTAGCCTGATGCGGAGGATTCCCTGCCGTGAGTGGTAGGGAGATTATTTCTTCTGGGAGCGTCTGTCCTCCTGAGAATCCGATTAATAGGGTACGAACCGGTCATAATGCTGATCATTCAACTCCCATTTTTTTGAATGCTTGAGTGAATAATATGTCGGCCGATGATCATGTGTCGACCAAAATGCGGAATATTTTATGATTTACAATGGTAAGGGTGACCACTAATACATCATCATGAGGGTGATAGATGCCTCGGGCATCCTCATCAGTAAAAGAGATACAATACTTTTTCATTTTCTTCTTCTTCGGAGGCCAGGCTATGACCAGGAGTTCGGATTCCGGTCAGCTGAGGCTTCTGGCTTGGTTTTTTCATGCATTGTTGGAATCACCTCCGCCTCTGGGACCTCCGACGATAGTTCAGATTTCCTCCGTGGATCGGTTGTCCACTGGGCGTTCTTCAGTTGTCCCGGTCCTCTCGATATGTTCTGTGAGTTGGCCTTCGCGGATGAGCCTTTCAATTTCTTCCTTCAGATGAATGCAGTCGCTCGTATTGTGCCCATGATCACGATGATAATGACAGTACTTATTTTAATTCCACCGATTAGGGTTACTGCGAAGCCTATCGGGCCAATTGACGAACCATTCACTCTTGATTTCCATCAATACCTACTCTTGCGGCATGTTGAGTGGAGTATAAGTGGAAAACGTTCAGTCGGGTCACTTACTCAACTTACGATCATCGCCTGTTCAGTCATCTTTGCGCTTCTTACCTCCAGCCGAATCCACTTCTTTTTTGCTGATTCTTTGGCTGATGTTTTGGCGTTCTGGGCTGCTTCACGTAAGATCTGAGTTTCTTCAGCGTTTGCATATTTGTCCGACTGAGTCATGAACTTGGCTAGGGTCATTGGAGGATTTTTGTCTAGAGAGGCCAGAAACGACTTATCTTTGACACCTTGCATGAGAGAGTTGAGCGCTGTCTCTTTTGAATGCTTTTGGACTTGTAGCGATTCAAAGTTAAAGTATTTGATGTAGTCTTTCAGTAACTCTCTCTCCTTTTGGAATATGTTGTTCAGATGCCCAGGGGGCTTCAGTTTCTTCTTTTCACCAATAAAATTGGTGAGGAAGGCGTCGCTAAGCTCCGCAAATGAACTGATTGACTTCGGTTTCAACTGCTTGAATCAAAGCCAAGCCACGTCGGCTAATGTGAGTGAAAAAGCTCGACACATCACAACATTCGATGCATCATGCAACTCCATGTAAGTCTGAAAACATTCGAGATGTTTAGTTGGGTCGGTCTTTCTGGTAAAAGGTGTAATCTGAGGCAGAAGAAACCTTTCTGGCAGCCGAGCTCGCATTACTTCATCAACGAAAGGGGATGCTTTAGCTTCGAGTTTAGTTTGATGTGCATCCCGACCCTGTTTCATATCTGCCATCTCTTCCATTACTTCTTTCTTAAAGTCCTGGAGGTCAGCTTTCCAGGGCTCGACACTTTCTGCTACACCCTCATCCGGAAGCCGGCTGCGCCTCCTCTGATCTATATCATGGCGGAGATCTGTAGGAGTCAAGATGATAGTTGCCGAATGAGCGGGAGCTGGTTCAGTCGGGCCGTGGGGTTGACTCAGCTGAGGAAGAGATCACGACACAGTTGGGTGTGGGTCGACAGGTTGCGGTAGAGCGTTCATCGCTTGACCCTACTGAAATTGTTGCATTTGCTGTTGGTGTATCTGTTCCAACATTTGTCGTATAATGTGTACGTCGACTCTGAGATCCTTAACTTCCCGGTCTAACCGGTCGTTATTTCGGTTCCACTGGTTGTTAGTCACTGCTGAAGTGGCAGGAACAGGTGTGGAACCCTGACGGCTATCGGGTTGGTTTTGAGCCCCTTGAACTGTGTTTGTACCTTGTTATCCGGCAGCAGCAGCCGATCCTTCCGGACTCATTCTTCGCATTCTTGCCATCAAAATGAATCAATTAGCTCCTTATGTAGAATGCAAAAAATGACTTTTTGTATCGTTTCCCACAGACAGCGCCAATCTATTGATGCCAAAAACTGGATCAGCCTCTTCCTGCACTTCTACCTGCACCACAATGAGAGAATGAAAGTGACCCTGGCTAGGGCCAGGACACCTCCGATGCTTAAGTCAGTAGAGATCCAAGAAGAGGAGACTTTTGGGTTTTCTTGCATACCTTTGCTTCCTGGAGAGCCCTCCTTTTATAGGAATAAGAGGTCCCGGCGTAAAGGGATTCTCTCCTGATTTTCAGGAGATTTGATTTAATTTGCTTGTAGACACTTCCCGATCCTAAGATTTCTGGGATTGAATATCTTTTTACAAAATTCTCATACTAGTGTTTAAGATTACACTGTCACTCCTTTGCTTGGCTCGACCTCAATAGACTATATAGTCTCTAGGCTGACTTACAAATTTGGAGCTGTTTGCCTACTATTGGACGAAATAGGATCGTTTTCAGACCCATGCTCCTTAATCTGATAGTCGACACTACAACTAACCTCATATGGGTCGGTTTTATAGTCGGTCAGGTGGCTTTTAGCTCTAGGGCCTTTATTTGGCCTTCTCAGACATAGTTCTCTTTAACCGAGCCAACTTCATGTCCTATAGATTTTGCCTGTGGCTCTTGACTCTTTTACTCCCAGTCAGGATTAATATCCTACAAAACCGAGTTAAGTCTCTCCTCTTGGCTTTATCTTTGGTCAGCTTTCATAGTTGTCTCTGGTCTCGTAAGCAGAGTTACTTCGTCCTTAAACCGACCCTCCGGACTTTTTCCCCAACACATTCCATTCTACACACATCCATATTCCATTAAACATTTCACGAAATTAAATCTAAACATTGCATGGACATAAATTAATCAATTGTCTTCTACTATATCAATCATCAAATAAAAAATTCAACTTAAAGTATAAAATAACTATAGATCAAAGTTTAAGGTTTTATTACATTGATCATATCAAAGAAAAATCAAACTAATCCTAGCAAAAGTAAACTGTCATGGGAAGCCAACCATTCTTTATGCACCAAGTATTGACAATAGTAATTGGCATCCTCATAGTACTCCAAACCTATATTTGAAATATTTATTAACTGTGAGCTCGATAGCTCATAGGGTCACTTCGCACCCACAAGTTGGGAAGTTCCTGGTTTACATGACAATTCAACATATAATCACAATTTAAAATTTTACAAGTAAAAGTTAGGTAATTATAAAGAGCATGAACTACCATAAGTACTTCAAAACCTGATATGCATATGCCTATAATTATTGACGTAACCGTAAGATCCTTCGGAATGAATGTCAGTAATTCTATGGTTTCGATCCTTTTAATGGATGCCCATGATAGAACACTAGTGACCATTTTAAAGAATGACATAGGATAAAGCACCTATGCCACCATTTATGGGATTAACCTAAGGCAGAGTATTGTGATCATTTCAAATCTCCCAGGGCAGGGCACTGGGCATCCAAAATTCTAGGGAGTATGGGCAAAGCACCCATGTGAACATCCTTTCTAAAATGACTTTGGGTAGAGCACCCGTGAACATCATTTCGAGAATGACCCTGGGTAGAGCACCTGTGAATATCATTTCGAGAATGAGCACCCATGATTGTATGTATAAATGTCTTGAACTACCTTCCGCATATATACCAGAAACTAGAATCAATTTGCCATAAAACAAATTCCAATTATTGAGGCACAAACTCATGTGAAATTTAATAAAAAATATGTTCTAAAATAATACAGAAATTATATTTTCTGTAAATAGATCAATCGAAAAATATTAAGACAGGTTAAAGCACGTATAAGAATGTTGTCCTTAAAGCTTTATTTTTCCCTTCTCAATCAGATTGAGAATGCTAAAAGGTTCCAGGCAGGCAAACAGCTTCTAGGATACGACGAGCCTAGGTATGGATCTGCATTCAGCAGATACGAGAATCCACTAATGGAACTCTGTACACAAATTTCTAGCAGACAATTATAAAAAGAAAAATCATAGAATCAGAAAGAGAAATGGAAGTTTTAGATCACAGCACTAGTTTGTTCTTGAGTTTTTCTAGTTATGGTTCAGATGACTTGCTGGAGTACACTTGTTGCTATTCTTCTTTGTGGTTTGTATGAGTATGATTCGAGTGTGTTTGTGATGGTTTGTAAACCTATTTAGGCATTGTATAGGCTAGGATGGCTAATCATTTTAGTCCAGGGCCATTAATCCATATGACTGTTTTTAGCTGTTGGTGAGAAACTAGCCATTATCAGCAGTTTCTGACCGTTGTGCATGTGGCGTAACAGTTGCTACATGCTGACCATTTAGAATCATTGGCTAGCCATTTATAGATGTTGGGCTAGCCACATGCATCGATTTCTACATGGTCAGACCTAATGTGCATGAGGAGTTATACCTCACTCCAATGGCTAGTGTTTCCAGCTTCTATATAAGTCACACAGGTCTCATTTAGACCACTAGACTCATCCTAACCACTTGACCTATCTCTTTGTCGCACCGCGAATTGCAGCGGTTCGCGAAGGAGCGACATGATGCGCACGTACGAAATGCAAAGTGCGCCACTAGGGACTCTATAGCCACACTGCCTCACATGCCTACGCCCTCGCACTGAGCCTGTGCTCGTGCCCGTGCCCGAGCGTGCTATACACCACGGACTAAGCAAATAAACATTAAGGTACTCCACCTTTCTCATATAAACCCACTTTTTCCTTTCTGTTTTCCAATGTGGGACTATTCCCAAAAACACCAAAAAAATAGTTTTTTACATATATATATATATATATATATATATATATATATATATATATATATATTAATCAACATTTTATAGCAATACCGCACTTGATTTTAAAATATATTTTTTTTTAGAAAATTATCTACCAGAATAGAAACAGCTTATATGCATAAAGAGATATATCTTTCAATTTGAATCTTTTCTTAGTGTAAGTATCTTAAAACTCTATCAAAATTACTATAAGCTGCAGTGTTAAACCAATTATTCCTAGATAACAGAGCCAGAGAAACTATACACATATTTACTTTTGTGTTTATTAGAGTTCCTACAATCTTGCTTAGTACAATTAATGACCATATGCTTATCCTATTTCATGAGCGATCCTGAGAGAAACTCCAACTCTCATGAGAGACGACACCATTTCTACGTCCACATAGGAAAAATTCTTTCAATATCTTTATTACTATTAAGACACTTGTGTAACATCCCGAAAATCAGGGGTCGAGCATAAACTCCACTCCCGAGTTCTAGAACATTACTTATGCAACATTTTCAATGATGGATGAATGTTGTTCTGGAACTCGGGAGTGGAGTTTATGCTCGACCCTCGATTTTTGGGATGTTACAGATGGTATCAGAGCATGATTTGGATTAAACTGGACCTGGGTTATGGTCACACACTGCACGCTGACACCAATTTAATGTAGGAGGGTGCGAGAACAATCTAGAAACAAGTTTAGGACCCCTGATTTTTGGGATGTTACAACTTGTCTTTTAGACTGAATTTTATTGAGAGTTCTAAGATTCAACCCTCTTTTGTAACGCTCAATACTTATCTATTATGGATGAGGTTATATATAATTTTAATGTTGAAAACTTTTCATATATCAATAACTTATTTTTACCCATTGAACCCAAAATTAAAGATTTTCTTATTTTAAGTTGGGTTGTCATCACTGGTGGAACTTTGGTTGAAGAGTTTCACCCCCATCCCTCTAGATGTTGCCTTTACTACCTCTCTCGTTAGAGGTTTAGTAAAATGGTCAGCTAAGTTATTGTTTGACTTCACATAGGAAATTGTAATGATTCTATCTCGAATTAATTGTCTTATATAATCGTGTCGTAGACCTATATGTCTACACTTTCCATTATAAGTGCCACCATAGGCTCTAGCTAATGTGGCTTCATTATCATAATGTAGTGATACATCCGGTATATGCTTTACATAAAAATGAATTTCTAATAAAAGATCCCTTAACCACTCAGCCTCTTTCCTCGTTACAACTAAGCCTATAAATTTAGACTCCATAGTTGAGTGCGTTATGCAGGTCTGTTTCTTAGATCCTCAAGATATAGCTGTACTTCCTAAGGTAAATTTTCACCATATAGTAGACTTGTTGTCCCCTGCACTCAATATCTAGCTCGCATCGGTATATTCTTCCAATACGCTAGAAAACTTTGAGTAAAATAGTCATTAGTCTTTGGTTACTTTTAAGTAACCAAAGACTTTACTGATAGCATTCCAGTGTTCCACACTAGGGTTACTAGTAAACTTACTAAGTTTACTCACATCATATGCCATATCTAGTCTAGTGCATTGCATAGCATACATAAGCTTTCTATAGCATTCGAATACTCTAGTGTGCAACTGCTCTCTCGTTATTCTCTTTCAACTTGATACTTAGATCAAATAAGTTTTTTGCTTCACTTATATTTAGATGATTAAACTTATTTAGTATCTTTTCAATGTAATGAGATTGACACAAAACATAACCCCCACTATATTTTTTTAACTTTGATACCTAGAATTGTATCCACATGTCCAAGATCCTTCATTTTGAATATGGAAGATAAAAACCTATTTGTTTCAATTACCCCTTCTATTTTATTACTAATTATTAACATGTCATCAACATATAGACAAATAATAATTGTACAACTACCATCAACTTTAGAATATATGCATTTATCAGCTACATTATGCATTAAATCATGAGATAATATTTTTAAATCAAACTTCTCATGCCACTGTTTTGGTGCTTGTTTTAATCCATACAAAGATTTAATTAATCTGCAAACTTTATTTTCATTTCCTTGTAGAACGAATCCTTTAGGTTATTCCATGTATACCTCTTCATTAAGGTCACCATTCAGGAATGTAGTCTTTACATCCATTTGGTGAATGTGAAGATGATGTATGGAAGTTAGTGAGAATAAAATCCTAATAGATGTTATTATAGCTATAAGAGAGTATGTGTCAAAATAGTTTATTTATTCTTTTTATCTGAAATCCTTAGCTACTAATCTAGCTTTAAAGGTTTAGATAGTCTCATCAGTATAATAATTCTTCCTTAAATACTCACTTACAACCTATGGGTCTATAACCTAGAGATAAGTTAACTAGTTCTCATGTTTGTTTTGACACTATAGATTTTATTTCATCATTAATAGCTTTTTTTCAGAAAGCTGAGTCTCTAGAAGACATAACATCATTATATGTTTTAGGATCATCTTTTATAGTCATTACGATAAGAATTTTTCTTATAACATTTTCTCTATCTCCTTCTACAAGATGAAAAAAGATACGCTGAGAGTGTATATGATCATCGTCTAGACTCTTCTCCATTCTTATCCTTTGACCCGTATGAAGTTCTCTTAGAGCTTCCACTACCTATGGAGCTATACTCACTGGTTCTCTATTAGAAATTTAGACTTCATTATCCCTTGACTCTAAGGATAGTGAGTTCTCAAAGAACTCAACATCTCTAGATTCTATAATGGTGTTAGACTCTAGATTTAAGAGTCTATAAGCTTTGCTATTTTGTTCATACCCTATGAATGCACACTGTATAGCTCTGGGTTTTAACTTGGTTCTTTTAGGATTAAGCATTCTGTAATATGCAAGACACCCCGACACTTTAAGATATCCTAGGTTAAGTTTTCTACCTTTTCATATTTCATATGGTGATGTTTTATATTTCTTAGAGGAAATTTTGTTTAATATATGACATGTTGTAAGTAGTGCCTCACCCCATAGATTGAGGGACAACTTTGCTTGTATTAGCATTGAGTTGATCATATCTACTAACGTCCTATTTTTTCTTTCTCTTATACTATTTTGTTTGTGTGTGTATGGTGCAGTACATTGGTGTATTAATCCATGTTCTTCACAGAAGTTAGCAAATTCATTTGAAAAGTATTCTCCCCCTCTATAGCTGCGAAGAATCTTTATTTTCTTATTTAATTGATTTTCTACTTCTGCTTGATATACTTTAAACATGTTTAGAGCTTTATTTTTACTCTTTAATAGGTATACATACACATATCTAGAGAAATCATCAATATAGGTTACAAAACACCTTCTTCCTCTATGAGTAAGAATGTCGTTTAACTTATAGATATCATTGTGCATAAGATCCAATTCTTGAGATTATCTCTTGACACTGGGAAAAGGTTTCTTTGTCGTTTTGGATCGTATGCACACTTCACATTTATCGTTCTTATTATCTGTATATGAGATTAAGCCATTCTTAACCATGAATTTTAAGGTACTATATCCTATATGCGCTGGTCTATTGTGCCATAGTCTAACAGATTCAACCATATACGCAGAAGTACTATTTTCATTCAGAGAAAACTTAATCATACCGTTACAAGCATATCCCTTTCCAACAAAGTTCTCATTCTTGGACAATCAATTTTTCTAACTCATACACAACCCTTATTCCAGGTTTACCCAACTAGGTTTCGCGTCATGTCTGAGATGTGTAGTACATTTGTTAGAATCACTTTCTTCCCAGAGGTAAACACCAGTTCAACAGTTCCTTTGCTGATAACATTTAATTGGACTTCATTACCCATTTGGAATTCTTGACCAATAGTTAATTCCTCATAGGTTTTGAAGGTTGATCTGTCATAACACACATGTATGGTAGCAGCAGTATCGTACCACCAATTGGAAACTTTTCCTTGGATTGTGTTCACTTTAGTGATCATTGCCACTATATCGCCTTTTACTGCACCAGCTTTTTTTTTTTTTTTTTCGATTTGCGATGTCGGTAAACTCAAACATAATGCCCGATTTTTCCACAGACATGGCAATGACCTTTGAACTTTTCATTCTTATTCTGAGTTTTCTTGAATTTCGCTTTATTGGGTTTAAGAGAATCGTCATTCTTGGATTCTTGTTATTAGTATTCTTTACCGCGTGCACTTTGGATAAGGAATTCCCATTTTCATTCTTTTTATTAAGATTGTGGGATTCTTCCTCAATTCGAAGATGTTTTTGGATTTGTTCTAGTACGAAGTCCTCAGTCTTATGTAATAACTTCTTTCTGTAGTCTTTTTACATCAGGGGTAACTTTGCGATAATAGCCCCAACTTGGAATGACTCTAGAAGATCAATTTTAATAGCCTTGATTTTATTCACTATTAGCTGCAATTCTTAGATTTGAGACAACAACGGTTTATTATCTATCATATTATAGTCGAAGTACCTAGCTATCTAGAACTTATTGGTACCTTCTTCTTCAACTTTGTATTTGAATTCTAGGGTAGTCTAAATTTCTTTTACAGATGTTGTTCATGTGTATAGATCGTACAGACGGTCGGAGAGCGTATTCAGAATGTGTCCACGCCACAGAAGTTCGTTTTCAGTTCATTTGTTGCCTCCAACGATCACTTCAGGTGTGTCCTCGTTAGTAGCTTCAAGTAGGGGTTGCAGATTTGGATTTAAGATGTAAAAGATCCTTAAGGCCATCAGAAGAAACTTAATCTTGTCCTACCACCTCATAAAGTTGGTTCTATCAAATTGATCGAGATGAATCAAATCCTGATTCATCAGTTTGATGGATGATACACTTTCAGTTTTTATCAAAATAACGCTTTAAGATTGTTGAAAAAAATACATAAATTATATTTTCTGTAAATAGATAAACTAAAAAATATTAGGACAGGCTGAAGCACGTATGATAACGCTATCCTTAAAATGTTATTTGCCCCTTCTCAATCATATTGAGAATGCTGAAAGGTTTTAAGCAAACAACTTCTAGGATACGACGAGCCTGGGTGTAGATCTGCGTTCAACAAATATGAGGATCCACTAATGGAACTCTGTACACAAATTTCTGGTAGACAATTATAAAAAGAAAATCCCAGAATCAGAAAGAGAAATAGAAGTTTTAGACCACAAAACTAGTCTGTTCTTGAGTTCTTCCGGCTAAGGTACGGATGAACTCTGCTGACTTATTGGCGTACATTGGTTATTATTCTTCTTCGTGGTTTGTATGAGTATGATTCGAGTGTGTTTGTGATGGTTTGTAAAGCCATTCAGGCACCGTATATATAGGCTAGGATGGCTGACTGTTTTAGTTCAGGGCCATTAATCCATATGACTATTTCTAGTTGTTGGTGAGAAACTAGCCATTATTGGAAGTTTCTGACCGTTGTGCATGTGGAGTAACAACTATTGCATGCTGACCGTTTAGACTCATTGGCTAGCCGTTTATGGATGTTGGGCTAGCCACATGCATCAATTTCTGCATGGTTAGACTTAATGTGCATGAGGAGATACACCTCACTCCAACAGCTAGTTCAAAGTGCAAAGTGCGCCACCAGCGCCTCTACCACCGCATTGTCTCACATGCCCATGCCCTTACACCGAGCCCATACCCGAGCCTGAGCGTGGGTGTTCCAGTGCTAATCACTGGAACACATAGGCCCAATACACCACAGACCAAGCAAATAAACATTAAGGCTCTCCACCTTTCTCATATAAACCCACTTTTTTCCTTCTTCATTTTCAATATGGGACTATTCCCAAAAACATCGAAAAATGGTTTTTTGCAAAAAAATTTATACTTATATATTTTTTATATTAAAATATATTTTTATAATCAATGTTTTACAACACAATATATTTTAAAACAAGCAATACACAACAACATAATTCTCGATCTATCATAACCATTAAGGAGTCCATTCATGGGATATCTAGGTTAAATAAGCATAATAATATATGGCATAAATATAGATGTCATACGAACACAACATATTAGGATAATTCATAGATTTAGATTCCCCACAATCACAACATATTAAAGGGTTCTGAGATTTAAATTCGGTACAAACACAACATGTTAAAATGTATTAAAAATCTAGTTTCATACAAATACATACAATCATCACGGGTTATGACATGCATCCAATGTAAATAGTCCATAAAAATGGAATTTTCCAATGTGGGAGGATTACCTACCTAAATATGTGCAAGATGGTCGAGAGAATTGTTGGAATTTATAAGCGCTCAAATAGGGTTTGGTTCCATGTATACATAGTTGAACTCAATTAGACAAGAAGCAAATTGGTAGGGTTTCTATATAAATCCATGGGGATTCCTAAGTGAAAACAATCATAATGATTACACATTTCCTGTACAAAAAGTTCTCAAATTTTCAAACCTAAAAATGCTAAAACAGTAAATTGACTTGGTGGGTTAACTTAATGAGTCACAGTGTAAAAGCGACGCCAAGATTTATTTTTGAAACAAATAATAGAAGGGAATGTGTACATGTTGGAGAGTGTGCACGGGGCTTGACTTAGCTTGATCTTTCCCTTTTTTCTCTTTTCTTTCCCCAATCTTTCTCCTTTTTATTTTTAATTTTTTTTTTTTAATTTTTATTTTTAACTACAGAAGATTTAATTCATCATAGAGGGAAATTTACAAAATACGGACATTCGGGCACCCCCATAGGCAAAAAGGACAACAGCGGCACCTATTGTGAGAGCGACCAATAATAGCCACCAATGACCACCTAGAGACATAACAAGACTATGAAATAGCCTTAAGGGATGACCTAAGGGAGCTAAGACCAACTTTATTGAGGAAGATTAGCCCGCAAACCTGGGTTGGGAGGTCTTTCACCTAGCAAAAATAATCGGTAGATTGGCGCCTACTCCCTTCTTGTGCCATACCGTCAGCCGGACCATTACCTTCTTTACTGATGAACCTGAAGATGAAAGATTACCTTCGCACCAACCTCTCTATCCTTTGGACCCACAGTTTCCACCGCCCAGTGTTGAGAGATTTCCTTGAAAGAAGGTCAATGACGACCCTAAAATCAGATTCAATTTCAACCTTGTTCAGTCCCAATTCTAGGCATAAGATGATCCCATCATGAACCGCTCAAAGCTTGGCTCCATTATTAGAACCACACCGTAACCATTAGAGAAGTAAAGATTAGATCATCGTTGGCATTCTTGCAAATGCCCCCACCTCCGGATAGGCCAGGATTCCCTCTCGTAGACCCGTCCACATTGACCTTTCCCCAATTCATAGCCAGTTTGGCCCACCTGATAACTTCAGTGTGGAAGCGAGGAGGTAGAGAATAGATTCCTAGAACATCTCGGGACTGATACCGCAAGGGCGCATTTCCTAGCTTGCTGCCTATAAGAGTGGAGGCAAAGATTCTGATACGTGTGATTATGATTGTGGCTCTTATTGGTTTGTTATCAAACCTCGCTGCATTCCTAGCTTTCCAGATTTCCCAAAGGATCAGGATTGGAAGGAGCTTGCGGATGTGGGATGTAGTACTGCCAGGGGTTGAGGCTCAATGTCATTGAAGAAGCCTACCTACCAGGGATTGACGTTGCAAAATGGGGATTCCGATCATGGAGCTGAAGTGGGCCCATCCTGGGACTAATCTTTCTCCTTTGTTTCTTATTCCAATCAGTCCAAGAAAGGAGGTGCGGGAAAGACAATTCAGGGAATCATAACTCGTTGAATCTTTTAATTGATTCCCTCTCTCTCTCTCTCTCTCTCTATATATATATATATCAATTTGATTTCTTTCTCAATTTTACATTTTGAGCGTAGAGTAACCTTTAAAACGATCAGAAAATTCAAAGTACATAGGAGATGTTGATTTGCATCAAGTGATGCGGTTTATAACAACGTAATTCCCACATTGTTTGGTTAACGTTGATCTTATCTGATCTTGATGATCATTTGATGATTTGAAGGCCCACATGATTCTGGATTAGATCTTTGAATAACAGTTTACATATGTTTATGCTATGGTTTTCCTAACAAGGGAGATGATGTGGGTCTCCAATCGAAGATTTGCATTATGAGTAGATTTTAATGAGGTGCCTCTTTTGGATGGTGTAGATTGGCTGCAAGAAGCTTCTAGACATGTAGATTCAAAGCTTCAAGTTGTTTTCTTGGGGGGTTCAAAGATAGGTATCGGGTTCCGAAGCCGCACTTAATTGTGATTGTTAGTAAGAATGCATTGGAAACGGTATCTCTTGGTCTTCTTGCAATGCACTGATGATCATAGCCTATCTGAGATGTGAATGGATGATCTACATTAATTCCAGATGATTTGATCCATAATGTTGTGTAGTTGAAGGTTCTGATTCCTATCATGCTGTCATCGAACACGGAGGGTCTTCTAGGTGCTGGATTTCATTACATAGGGGTTTTATGGGTCATATATTATTGGACGGTGAGGATCCATTGAAGAGAATCTCTTTACATCGAAGCCAGGTTTGAGATTACATGAAATCCGCTTGTATAACCATTCATGCGCTGGAGAGGTTGTTTGGGCGTGTGGAATGTGGATTGCATGTGAAGCTGTTTGTGGCTTAGGCGGGGTCCATTATGTTGTCTAAGAGGAAAATCCAATCTATCCATCTAGTTTGTTTGGTTAAGATGGGTTGTAGTATAAAAACCAAGAAGATTTAAGAATCGGGCGGGCCACGTGATAGAAAAATAGTGAAGATGGGATGTTGGCCATTGAAGGTTGTTTAGGTTGATGTTGAACAATCCAAATAACCTTGGTGGGTCCCATAGACAATGAACAATGGATTGAGAGGGAGAGATTAAAAGGGAGACAGAAGGAGGGGTGTGATGGGTTTAGGCTCTCACATAAACATGAGTTGTATGGCAACACACCTAAATAATTTTTTTAAATAGTTGAGCAATGGGCTCAAAGATGAGGTAAATCCAAGGCTTAGATGGGCTACATTGCTTGAAGAATTGTATAAAATAATGACTAATTATGATTTATGGGTGGTCAAGGAGTAAGTATGGATGGTTTGGATTGTAAGATGGATGAGCAGGAATGGTTGGATCGAGTTGGATTGATTGTTTTGATGGAGGCTAAAAGTTCTTATTAGATCTTTGTCGACTCATCACATTATCATAGTCCAAGCTAACGGGTCCTTAGACTATTGACTTGAACTTTGATAATCCATTGTGACTGTCCAAAGGTCTAATACTAGGATATTATATCCATGACATACTCACACTCCCATGTAGGGTAAGGGTAAAAGGCACAACCGGTACCAAGTCAACTCTTAATGATGGAGATCTTCTATCTTGACCTAAGCCAGTCCCATCATACAGGATGATCATACATCTTATAGCATGATGTCCATAAATGTGCCCTAAACATTTATGCCATTTATGGCTCATTATGGTATTGAGGTCCATGGAATACAACTCTCCTCAATTAGTGATCAATATGTCCAATCTTAAAGTACCTAAGGATCAAGGGATGTACTGTAACATCTTGAAATTTCTCAACACCCGAGTATTAAATGTAGTCAGGTAACACTAGAAAATTTTCCAATTTAGTAGGCGAAAACATATACACACGTCTGAATTAAGACTCGTAAACTTTAGGAATTGGTATATGAAACTTTGATTCTAGAATTCTGACACCACCAGAACTGTGTAGAATCCTTGGATACACCAATTTAAATGTACGAATTCAATTTGACACCCTTTTGATTTTTCCTGATCACCCTATCTTATATTAAACCCTTTAATTTATAAATCATATATCGCAATTTAAGGAAATGATCACTGATCAAACTAAGTAACTGAATCAGAATGGAGATCCACCAAAGAACTTACTTAACTAATGATTTAAATCTTAATTTCCCTAAATCCAAGAATTAAATTGACTAAATTACCCTTGCGACATGAGAACCGTCTCGATTTAGTTAAATGCTCTTAAACAATAAAATAAATGTACCTTATAAGTTACATATTATACCTAATAATGCATGCTACACATCTATTACCTAAATATATGAAATCTTATTCTCTAAATCACCTAAAAACTGGATGAAAAGTCCAAAAGATATCTAGACCGTTCGTTAGTGGGTTAACGATTATGAAACTATAGGAATATGTTCGTCCTAGTGGGCTTGACCTTTCACATGAATCATATATCTAAGACCATACCCTGAATTATATAACTTAGATCAGGACCCAAGAGTGTGAGTTGTGTGAGTCACCAACTTATATTTATGAAATTCATTTGGAATGAGGTTAAAAACTCAGAAATTCGAGGATTTTCTTAGAGTTTTAGGGGTTTTTCTTGGAATTTATCAATTTTACTGCCGTTTCTTCAATCCAATTACAGTTTATTAATAATCGAAGGGTTTTAAGGTCTTCTTTAGGTTTTATACTTTAGATGTCGTTAGTACACAAAATCATATCTGTAGGTGAGGACTATTCTTCTAAGTTAGTTTTTATCAATTCTTGATGGTTTTAGTTGGTAAATTTTATGTGTTAATTAAAAACATATGTATTCAAATATTAAAATTATTATATGCTTTTGATTCTAATGACATACGTGTTGAATTGATAACATGTTTCTTGGGTTGTATGAATTTGGTATTCATTTATACTTGATTTTGTATAAATAAGAAATTGTTCATTTGGCATGCTAAGTGTTTGATTAAATGCCTAAGTGAGAATTTTGATGAAATATGATTAATTCATGCATATGAACAAGATTAGGATATTATTGACTTGCCTTGTTTGAGATTAGTCTGGTTAGCTGCCATGACTGATTCGATCGATGAAGGCAAAACACGGCTGACTGACTCTAGCTTGGGCTACTCATGGGCTGCTTTGCACCTAAGGTTGGTCTAGTTTATGTTCCATTGATCCCCCCGAATTAGTCAAATTCAGGGATAATCATTATTCTGTAAACATTGACACACATCCGATCGAATCCGGTATACTACGATTACCATTAATATAGTGTAACCATTCATAGTCGTTTGTAACTATAATTCAACGAGCTACTCATTATAGCTCATGGGCCAGGCACAGTGCTATGGGACACTGTGTTTGTGCTGTCTCTGACCTAAGGAGGTGGGTGATCACGTCAGTGAGTCTTGAGCATCGATAGAGGTGACGAGCCCATCGGTGAGTCTTGAGCATCGATGGAGGTGACGAGCCTACCATCATTGATTGGGAGACGACCTAAAGATCGTATTGATTTGGAAATAATGTGCTTGTCGTAGTGACCATCTTGGTCGATGTGTAAATTCTTAGATTTTCTAATCCACGAGTTTTGTCGTCTTGAGGTGTTCTTGTAAATCCTCAGTAATTTCATTTTCATTTCTAATGATATTGAACATTGGGTGACGAACCATCACTTTATTGATTTATCTTGGGTAAATTGTCGATACATATGAAGTTGATGATTTTAGACATTAGTGTGATGGCCATGAATGGATTAAGGAACTTAGTGATGAGCCACGTGGTTCCTCTTTATTTGAATCATTTTATAATTGTGGTAATCTCATTTCGCTAATATTATTGTTTGAATATGGATTAATAAAGATTTAGTAATCATGCATTCATATACGTGGGTTCTTACAGGTGTATCAAGTACCTAGGTTGTTCAATGAGAACCCCATTAGTTAACTCATCCCCTAGCACTATGTGGTTAATGAGAGGGCCCCCACTACATGGTAGGTGAGAGAGCCCTACATTAAAATTGTCCAGACCATGCATTCATGCATTTACACAAATGCATTAAACAAATAGATTAGGAAAGTACTAGCAAATTTATGCTTCATTAACTGAACTTGATTGTGTTGATATTATGTATAAGTAGGGGAATGGTAACATTGAGTTGAATACTTTCTCCCACCAAGAATGGTACTTTAAAACACCAACAAGGCCGTTGTGATCGATGACTAATAATAACTTGGTAGGCCTCTACTTCAGAGTTATTATTGGAAATATATACAAAAATATCAAGGTCATTCTGGTATCTATGCCATTTTCGCGACATTTACGATCTTGAATGACTGGGATGTTGCTGAAATCAGTAGTTGTTATACCCGTCTTGCATGCGGCTTATTGAAGAAATGCCCCATGAGTGGTGAATTACATGGAATTATTCTATGGACACTGCTTCTATAATTAAGCTGAAAAGTGCGTAGGGTTCATATCTCTTTTCATCATTCAATCCTATGCTCCACGCACGTGTTTCCACTATTTAAGTCTTTTGGTATTCAAGAAAGTTGTAAGATTCGTTTACAGCGTTTCTCCATTTCAATATATATCTATATGGGCATTCTCATATACGAATTTTCCATCTTACTAATTTTGTTAGTGGTACAACTCTTTTTGGCATAAAAAACCAAAGTAGGAACAAATAGTAGACCTATTTCCAACTAGTTACTCCTTCCATAGCTCCTGACTTAAACCACAATTTAGCAGGTCTGGTCAAGGATCACCAAGCTACTCCATCAGATATCTTTCATTAGAATCAAAATAAGAACTTTGTCTAACATACTGTAGTAAATGTTCTAGCGAAGAGTCTACCCTAAAAAAGTAGAAAAATTTCAACTTTGGGTGCCTTTTTAGCCTTACAATGCCTGGATGGACAACGAGCTTTCGCTTCCAATATTTCTTCCACCCTTTTCTTATAGCAGTTGTCAAAAGTTGCGGATGTAGTCATACTTTGTACTATAATTTCTCTTAGAGAATCTTTTATCAATCTTCCTTCTTCTGTGCCTTCATTATGGCTTCTTGGTGACTCTTTGATGGTGTCTGTACTCCTATCCTTGACCACCAGATGGAACACTTTCGGAGGGAACATGGGAGATATAACTTCGGCATGTCCTGTACAGAAACAGTGTTTGCCATAGCCTTCCTTCCTTTTCATTATCCTTTTCGACGATGATCTCACCCATATCAATCATTTTCCAAAGTACGCTCTTAATAGTATAGCGGTCTTTAGTTTGGCGGTTGAGCATACGATGATAATGGCAGTAGTTTCTTTATTTTATCTTTCCCATGTCTTCAGGATGCTTTCGCTGGAGCAACTCAATTTTCCATCCAGCTAACAATTGATTCAACATAGGGACCCACATCTTCTCTCGTAAATGCATAGCCTACATGATCCGCATATCATCTAGGCCATTTGTTTACCATTTTCCTTGTACAATTGCTTTTTTCCTTCTCTTTCATCATCTTTTTGCCTCCCTGAGAGTCTTTTCTCTTTCTTTCTTTGTTAACAATGTTACCAGATGTTTTACCAGTATTTCATTGTGTCGATTTCATTCGAAAAGCTGACATTTTCTTCGGCATGATCTTAACAGCATAAGCCTTGATGGTGAGATCGCGGAAGGTTCATATATCGGCGCTTGTTAGGCTGAAAGGTACTTTTGATTCCATGGAACTCAAACACATCTTTAGTTGTCCTGGCTCTCCCAAGAGTTCTTGACATTTTACCTTAAGATTTTTCATTGATCAATGAACTTCTCAACCGGTTCCCCTTCTCTCTGTTGGACAAAAGCCAGTTCAATTAGATTAACATCTTTATCGGACAAGAAAAAGTTTGCAATAAAGGCGTCTTGCATCTGGTCCCACATGCATATGGATTCTAATGTTAAGGCTAAATACTATCTAAAAACCTTTCTGGTTAGGAATGATCCAAACAATGTTAGGCAATACTGTGGTACCATAAAGAGATTTCCCATAGTCATGATGAAATGCATTCAGTGTTCTTCCAACGTGCCATTCCCATTGATTTTTTTAAAATCGTGATATTAAAAGCTATCAGGGAACGATATTTCTTTGATCTCATGGGGGATGGTGTTTGAAGCTAGAATTTTCCTTTTTTCTCATTCCCTTTCCAGGTGGATAGTAGTGGGGACAGATCCATGGGACCCAACCCTTTATGATTGTGATCCTTCTGCTTATTGTTCATTATCATTTATAATAGTCGCTGCTTGAGGAGTAGTAGCCTGAGTCATATTACGGGTTAAAGCCGCCAACACTTCTTTGAGATTCCTGCATTATTCCATTAACAGGTCTTATGTGCATGCTAGTTCAGTAGACGTTCATCCGTCGAGGATGAGTGGGCATGATTAGTCCCTATCATAAAGACCGTCACTCTCTTACTTTTCGATTGTCCCAATAAGGGAAGAGTAGATGAGTACGTTGTTAATGGTGAGGTTAAGGAGAATGACCCATTGCTTGACTCATAATGAATGCAACAAAATCTTGGCGAACTAGCTGATCCGAAATGAACCAATTTTTGCGTTGGAGATTGGAATGAGTTTTTTTTTTATGTCGACTTTATGGGAAAAACTTCTCTGGTCACGCCAGCTTTCCCTTTTCCTTCTTGGGCTTGTGATGAGGTTGTGACAGACGTATTCTTTATTGTACTTGGCAATGCAAGAAAATTTTTTGACGTGAGAAGTGTCTTAGCCTTCAACAGATAAAGTGGAGGTTAAGCCAAAGCAGGATGTCATTTTGCAATGTTCCTTGTATCGACCCTTTTACTACTCTTAATGGGATCGTGCTTTTAGAGGGTTACTAAGTTCTTCTTCACTTAGGTGTTACCAATGTTCGAGTTGTTGATATCACTACAAGTTTCGCTAGCCAAAGATAAAGATATAATATCGTTTTGCTGATAATATCGCCGATAATCGAAAATGTTAGGAAAAGGAGGAAACATGGAGAAAATGGTGAAATTTTTCAGCGAAGCTTCAAGACATGCCTAAAAATACATATTTACATATTTAGCAATGAAAATTTGGAAAAAAATGCATTAAATAATAAGTTTCCATTTAATGGGGGCTAAAAGGTATGCGCTGTCGTAAGAAATCACTCAAATAGTAACCAAAATGAGTTATATAATATAAATGCAAACTTATAATAATCAAGACATGTAAAAGTAAATGAATTAAAAAAAATACACATTTCTAGCCATATTTCATCCCCACATAGAGTGATGAGGTGGCTTGTAATCATTGTCCGGATCCCATTACAGTTGAGAGTGGTACTGTTGCTTGACATGTTGGCAGAACTGTTCCCACGTCATCATCTGCTTGTACCAATTGAAGAACTCTCTTATGTATATCTGATAGTCGTCCTCCCCAAACTATACGAGCACGCCTAGAAGTGGGTATTGTGTGACATACATTGACGACATTTGGTGAGTAGGATGCTAAAGGAACAGATTAAGTCCAACACTGACTCCTCGATACTATTGTTGCTAGTCATACGGGTACCTCAGATATCCTCCTGTCAAAGGGTAATGACTCAAAGAGCTATGTCTACTGCCTGTACCCATGGGTAGATGAGTGTGACTGAATATCAAAGCTGTCATATCCATACTCGTGATATCCCCCATGAGCATAATATGAGACGGAGGTGGAGCTCCCCTGATATGAATTTATGTCCATAGATGACAAGCTGTGTGTGAGAGCATCAGTCGCGGCACATCCGACTTTCTTTTTTGAACGATGCTCGAACATATATGTGGGCTCTGATTCTCTCACCCCAGATGGTGGATGAGATCCATGGTCCTCGTCCTGAGTGACATGGTTAAAGCTCTTCTCCTTAGTGAACCGGCTAACGGATCATTAACTCTGACTCATCGTGTACCCCCACCACTGCCACCCCCACCCCATTAGTACCACATATACTAGTGTCGGTGACTAGCTTCAGTAATGAGATCTGCAGGAAGCGGATTGGCTTGTGTACCACACACCACTGACTTAGTTGGTGTGTTGACGCCACCAAGTTCTTTTGGTCCCATGAGGTATGTGTTATATCCAAACTGTCCGTTCATTTGGCGAGCTCATAGTAAGTCTTGAGCCAAAAAAGAAGACATATAGAGGTCAAGTGGACCACACTAAGTAGAACGTCTACCATTGAAACCCTTTTAGGGGTTATAGAAGTTTTGGATCAATATGATATCTATTTTACCACTTCATCTAGGTTTGCGTGACCTTATGAACAGATTGGATAGGTGGGCCCTACGAATGTTTTAACGGTGAGAATCACTGTCCCACTGCTATTTATGGTGTGGTCCACTTGAGCTTTGGATAAGACTCATTTTTGGCCTTGTGCTCCAAAATCCTCTCTCTAAATGGATGAATGGTATGGATATGATAAACACAACGTTCTATGGGTCCATGTAACTTTGATCTCATTTGAACCCTTCATATAACTCGGAGCTCGAGGAGTGTCAACAGTTGTCTTCACACGACACATACCCACTTATGTAGGGACGCAAATTAGCTACTAACAGGTTGAGTAATTAGACTTGCTACTGAAGTGATGTCATAGGGTTATGTGGGCCCCACCATGGTGTAAATTTTGTATCCACACCTGTAACGCCCCAGATTTTGAGGGTCGAGCAAAGCTCTACTCCTGAGATCCAATGGATCACTTATGCAACATGAATAATGATGTTTAGATGTTGTCCATATCAATGTATTAAACATGAGTGGGATTATATTAAAACAACATATCATACTCCAGACATAATTAAATTTAGCAAGCGAAAGACTGAGATATATATATAACTGAACAGGTAAATGTTTTACAACCTCTAGAGTATGATTATGTAGTCGGGCTGGATAAGTACATGTATTGTTTCAAAATGGGTAAAATGTTAAATTGTAGGTGTCCAACTAATCCATGTGACCCTGTAATCCCATTGAATCAGCACGAGGTCTACATAAACTCGCCTGATAGCTGAACATAGAAGAATTTCTCCTCCTCTTCTATGAAGTCTAACTCAGCCGCATAGATTTCGTCCTCACCTGTATCTACAACAGAGTCTGGTTGGTGTTTTAAAACACCGTTCTAGGGTGGTAGTGAGTGATCAAATCAGTGGTATTATAAGGCAACAGTTAACATGTTATCAAGTCAATCAAGCAGTAATGATAAAGTAGTATAACAATCATTTTCTAACTACTCTTGTTAATGCAAGGATGGTATGAAGTAATGATGTATGCCCTCACAAAAAGCTCCCTCACACAAAACTCCCTGAAGTGCAACTTCCTCGCTAAAGCACATACAATGCGACGCATGGTCGTGTTAACTGAGTACTTAATTAGGTCCATTCATACAGCATGTAAGCCCCGTATCTTAGACCGTACCGTTCCGTAGGATTCCTTGATCTTCTTGGTCGAATTCTGACATTTTTGTGGGTCCTTAGGTCCATTCATAGGCCCATTCATACAACATGTAAGCCCTGTATCTTAACCGATATTTGCGCGTGACCCTGAGTCATACACTGTCAACTTGAGTCGACTCAACTCAAGACTTGTACCCTAGCGACCGCGCCATCGTCCTGGTTCCGATGCCGCGACTCATGCGCTGAGGCGATACCTTGGTCAGGAGATGTGGGCCAGCATTTGGTGTGAGAAAAATACCACGCATTACAAAACCTAAGAGAATCTCTACAACATGTCACCTCAATCTATCAATCAATCCCATTAAGGGTCAAATACATGTCAAGTACACATCACCTCTCACCCTTCCCCAAGTAACCCCTACAGTCAAAAGTTTCTTACAAGCTCATACCCCCTTCTTACAAAATCTATCCAAAAGTTAAAAAGTTCTTACACCCATCACTCACTACATCCATCACTCCATCACCCATCTCTCTTTACAACTCTCTCTCTCTCTCTCTCTCTCTCTCTCTCTCTCTCTTTTCAAACTCACTCCCAAACAACAATCCCAAGCAAAGAGAGGTGCTCATGTCCAAGCCCTTCCCAAGAGAGAAAGTGATTTTTGTGGCCTACTTCCCACCCCAAGAAGCATCATCCTAGCCATTCAAACCTCATCACCCTCCATCAAAGTGAAGCACAAGGAGACCGGCTTTCCAACGGACTAAAAAGATCAAACGGTGGGTGCTTCTATAGGCTAGTTTTTCATGTTTTCATGATGGGCCAAGTAAGGCATACCGATCAATGGTTTGGATCTCACTTAGGACCCTAAGAAGTGGCCGATAACCCACTTTCATCATCATGATCATTCCATGATGGGGCCAATCTCCATGGACCCCATCATGATGTTTACTTTCTAGTTGATAAGGGTTATCTAGACCTTCCATTTTGGTGGAAAAGGAATCTCCATCGTCGATCTTTGATTCGGTAGGGCCCACATGTATTGGGACCCACTTGATGTATGATTGATTGCAAGGGAGGGTCCATAATGTCGGGGTCCCTCCATCACGCGTGTCCCACTCTCTCTCTCTCTCCCCCCTCTTTTTTTCATTTTTTCTTTTCTTGTGTTAATATGGTCTGTGGCCCATCAGGATGGACCCCATTATGGGGCAGGTATTTTATCCAAGCCATTTATAAGTGGGGCCCACTTTAAATGTGTTGTACCCACTCCATCCATCATTTGGTGGCCCACCTAAGCAAGGCCCACCTCAATGCATGTGCAACGCAAAACCGTCCAGCATCCAGGGACACTGGACAAAGGGGAAAACACAAATATTAGCTTGTTTCCAAGCTTACGGGGTGGCCCACTCCTATAGGCCCCACCTTGATGTATGTATTCAATCCACGTCGTCCATTCCTTTTCTAAGCTCATTTTAGGCGTTGAGCTGAAAGATGAGGCCAATCCAACTTTTGGGCGGGCCATACATAGCAAACAGCGGGTTTACCGTTGAAATATTCCCCTATCATTTTTATACCCCAAAATATTTTGAATATTGGGCTCATTTGGCTTGTCTTGAGCCCTGACGACCAATGGTTGCATCGGATTCACTTGATGCGGGCCCCACACGTGAAAAATCACAAAAATACCATGATTTTAAAAAAATAAAAATAATAAAATAATAAGAGGCAGCGCCTACTGCTATTGATGCAGCAGTAGGACACTTCTGTATTTTGACGAATGGCTAGCGGGGACCCACGACTCTATTTGTGGGCCCCATCGTGATGTATATCTATCATCCAACCCGTTCAAATGGTGGGCCACTTCTAGCAGTGGGCCCCCTACAAATATCAGCCACATCCAAAGCTCAGGTGGCCCACATCATAGGAAACAGTGTAGATGAACGTCTGCCATTGAAACCTTTGTGGGTTGACACAGAAGTTTTGGAACATTATGAAATTTATTTTTCCTATTCATTTGGGTCCGTGGGACCTCATCAACGGATTGGATGGTATATAAACGTTATGGTGGGCCCCACATGAGACCCACAATGATGTATGTGTTTTATTCACACCGTCCACCATGGATGGTGAAACCCACCATGGTGCATGTGTTTTCAACACACCGTCCAGGGCTGGACGGTGGGACCCCAATGATGCATGTGTTCTCTCCATGCCATCCATTTATATAGGACCCACCATGATGTAGGTGCTGCATCCAATTGTCTATCCATTTTAAAAGCTCATTTTATGGCATGAGCTAAAGAATGAGCCAGATCCATAGTTCAAGTGGACCCCACCTTGGTATGTGGATGAGGCCCATCTTGATTTATCTGTGGTAGTCCATTGGGGCCCACTTTGTTGCGGATGTATGAGGCCCATTTAATGTATTTGTGGCCCACTTTGATATATATAAGGCTCATGTTACAAGGCCCATTTTGATGCATTCTAAGGCCCATGGGTTATGGCCCATTGCAATGTACACAAGGCCCATTGATGCGGCCCATTGATGTGGCCCACTTGATGAATATAAGGCCCATATGATTTGGCCCATTTGATGTATTTAAGGCCCAATGGGATGTACCTAAGGTCTATTGCAATGTGTGATCCCAACATGGTTTATGTAATGATGTTTACAACGGTCGTGCCTTGGGAGCAATTTTGGTTTGACGTCCACATTGAAAGAATAATGTTTGTTAAATGTCCGCATTAAAATTCTCCCTATGGCTCATTGTTAGGCCCATACTTGTAGGCCGTCTAGGTCCATCTTCGTTATGAACAACATCCATCACTGTATAACATGTTTACTATAGTTCCATGATTCATGATCATACGCATCCTATGTATGCTTGATATAAGAAGTGACTGATCATAGCATATGCCTTTGGGCAGATTGTTTAGGGGCTCTCAATTAGGTGGTGTTGCCCCACATGAGCGCACGATACGCGTAAGATTATCGCATGACTGGATAGTGTGATTCATGCATTTTGCATTGTATGACATGGTTACTGTATGCCCTAGCAACATCAGGGTCGTAGATTCCATAGGCATATCGTGGTTGCAAGATTGGATACCAAAATCTTATTCTACATGGGGTGCTATAAATATCCCTGGGTGAAAGTCCCTAAACCCTTATGGTACCAGGAGGTTGCTCCAACATCTAGACTGAGTGGGTATAGGAGCGCCGAGTGCTGATTACTAAGAGGCCATACTTTTCACTGTGTCGTGGTCGATTGGAAGGGGGTGTGGCCTTACCCGCCCAAGAGGAGGGGGTAAAGCTAGGCTGAGTTTGACTAGCTTGAGGAATGGGTCCGTTATAGATGAGCCGAGACCAATATTGGTAGACGGATAGTGAGGTCTCTTCCACTTACCTTATTGCGCACGATGGGGCAGCGATCTGATTTAGAGTGTACTAGACCCCAATGATATTCCAGAATTGAACTGTATTGATATGTGGACTTGGATGAGGATTTGTATGTGTGAGTTGTATTTCACATCACATGGCCTTGGTATGGCCGACATCATTCATGCCTTGCATCGCATGGCCTTGGTACGACCAATAGTATTCATGGATCCATCAGCATATTCTGCATTACTCTGATATTGCATTACTACCTTACGCACACACTTTCACCACCCTCTAAGCTTTTCATAAGCTTATGCATGATCGTTGCATGAAGGTAATGTTGGGGCGCAGGAGCGCTGAGGCAGGAGCGCTTTATAGATCATCTTGGAGCTTTTGTTCATCATCATTGTATTTCCCTTTATGCTCATTGTACTTATAAAGTTTTTGATCAGAGTGAAAATGTAATGGAGTTTTTGATTGTTATTTGTGGGTTATGCCTTTGGTTATGCTTATCACGAATCAAACTGATGTTGAAAATCCTCCTCATAGCATCCCAGGATCGGAACCTGGCGAATGGGCGCTGGGAGCCAAGAATGGGATTCTAGGGAGGTTGTCGGTGCCAGATTCGACGATCAGAAAGTTTGTGAGCCCGATTTCTGAGTTTGAGGCGTGATACATCAAATTTGGAAAGCTAAGGTACCTCTCTTTATATCATTGACCCAAACCGAAGGATCCATCTAGGGTCATCAATCCTAGTTAACCATATACGATAGGTAAGTTATAGGGCATCACCCCTAGTGAAAAGTAGTGGATAGACAAATTTAAAAGTTTATTCTCGCGGTCACTACGGGGAGGCTCGTCACCTCAGCGTAGGTCGATAACTCGAACACGGTGTCCCATACCACCATGCCTTACTCACAAGTTTGGGTTGCTCACTGGTCACTACGGGGAGGCTCATCACCCCATCGTAGGCCGACAGCTCTACCACAGTGTCCCATATTACCATGTCCGGCTCATGAGTCTTAGCAGATCGTGGTACCATGATTGAAATGAGTTTTTATATTGGTAAGTGGTACCTTAGATTCAAGCAATAGTGTCCATATATGGTAAACACACAATAGGCCAATCAGTTTATTAGATAAGTTCGATTGGTACGAGTGCACGCTGACTTAATCAACATAGAGCGCATAAGTAGTCCACGTAGCCTAACCACTGTCGACAATCGTCGTACGACCAGGATTTGTCAAACGAATCAAAGGTGGCGAGACTAATTCGACTACTCGAACGGGAACTATTACCGATTGCCTGGAGTATGTTGTAGTCCCAATCTTACTCAGATGCAATAGATAGACACATGTGATAATCATATCAGCATTTAACAAACAATCCAAATAAAACCCTCATTTGAATATTTTATCAAACATATTGAACATGTCACTAAGCACTTACATTTTATCCATAAATTGCATAACAATAAATATAATTACATGAAAGAAACTATACATATGATTAACGTAATAGAGAATCCTATCTTAATACACTTAATAAATATAAATCTTCAACATTTTCTCATTCAGACATTTTATCAAACACTTAAGTTACACTTCACCAAATACATAGACTAGATTAGTTACGACATATATTATGACAATTCCTTACACAAAGAGATCTTCATACATACGACAAACATGAATCCTAGATTTACAGTCATGAAAAGCAAAAATCTCAATTTCATGTTCATTTAAACATTTCAACAAACACATGGAATGCATCTTGTATTCAACATAGTTCACAAATGTATAATATATTGAATACGTCATAACTAAGATCATATGGTGGCAATCAAGTCAGACATAAATCATTAGTTGACATTGAAAGAATTGAAAACCATAACATAAATGTTTATAGTCTGTACCTTTCATCGGAATACTCAATTCGGACTCAGTTCAAACACTACGTTCTCGAAAACAGAACGTCGGGTACCTAAATAATGTAAATGGTTAGCTAGTTTATCGATTACTCAATTTGGATCTCTATAACAATATTAGGGTTAGGATTTCTTACCTAAATCGAAGCCAAAAATGGTCGGTTAGCTAGATGAAAAGGTGATTTAGTGCGTGTAGTTGTGGGAAGGAATCACAACAACGATCTCCCAAACTTTCACTTCTCTCCTCACTCTTTTCTCTTCTTTTCTCTCTTCTCTCTCCTAGGGTTTGGAGCAAATTCGTATGGAATGGAAATGGGGTGGTTTAAGGGCTTTATATAGGCTCAAAACTGATGAAAATGGCCCAAGGGCCATGGTATACTTAGTTTATAATCTAAGGGTGCCTATTTTTGACAAACTGGGCTCGTAGGAAGGCCCATTATGCACCTACGTCACAGAGTAAGTTCCTTGACAATGGATCTATGCTAGGATATGATTTCAGCGCAATTGGATAGGCCAATCAGCTGTGAAAGACCCGCATCAGATCAACGGTCATGCTTGCTCGATCGGGGCCACAAGTATACTTATATGAGCAGGAAAATTTCATTTTCCCCTCGGTGAAGTTTGGTCAGAAACTAACAGTCCGAAATCCACAATTTTGCTCATAAGCAAACAGCCCAATTCACTTAATTTTAACTTCTTTTTCTAAAGATATTCGCATTTCTTACACTCTTTACTCAGGGCTCAAGTTGTACATTTCTGACACTATTTGGGTTTGATTCCTATAACGGTTGTCAAGCCCAATAAGACCGTCATAACCCTTTAATTTCGTGATCATCGCACTTTCGACATGCGGTCCAAGTTCGATACGGAGTTTCAATGTACTCTGGAGTTTCAATGTACTCCCGAGAGCGACAGGCTCACGGGATTTCTCCTGGGTTTCTAAGTAGTGTTGAGTTTACGGTATTGAGGGTTTTGGGTCTTGGTGTTTGTGTAAATGGTTGTCTGAGCTAAATCCACTGATTAATTCAGTTTAGTAATTAATTAATTTTCACTTAAATTACTACATAATACTGTCCTTAGGTCTTTCTGCCTGAGGTGGTACTCGGGTCTTTGTATGGATTTTTTTGAGATTTTACAACACCATTTAACCATTTGGGGATATCATTTTATGGCATGAGGTAAATAATGAGTTGGATCCAAAGCTCTAGTGGACCTCACCATAGAAAATAATGGGGAGAGTGATGTCCACCGTTAAAAACTTCTGAGGGCCACAAAAGTTTTCGATCAAGCTAATATTTATGCTTTCCCTTCTTTCATGTATTTTTAAACTTATGAACAGGTTGGATCTCAAATAAACATCACGATGGACCTTAGGAAGGTTTCACGGTGGACATCACTCTCCCCACTGTTTTCTATGGTGGGTTTACTCCGACTCATTTGTTGTCTAATGCCATAAAATGATCTTTACAAATAGATGGACTGTGTGGATACAACACATACATCATGGTGGGTCTTACAGAACTTGGTGATGTCACTTCAGTAGCGAGTCTCGATACTTAACTTGTCAGTAGCTAATCCGAGTCCCTTCTGTAGCTAATTTGCATCCGTACGTGAATTTCTTTATTACATCGGGATGCTACGTGGGGTCCACCATGTTGTTTCTAAAAAATCCATCCTATCCATCCATTTTAAAGATCATTTTAGGACATTACAAAAAACATGGGGATCCAAAACTTTGTGCAGTCGTACGAGAGGAAATAGTGGAGATTCAATAACCACCATTTAAACATTTATTTGGCCACAAAAGTTTAGTATAAGGCTACTAATTTTGTGTTTTCACTTTATCCTAGTGAAAATGAACTTGTAAACAATTTGGATGGCATATAAACATCAAGATGGTGCCCACGGAGGTTTTAACGGAGGAAAAATCTCTCCATTTTTCATTCTCGTATGGCCACCTGGAGTTTTGGATCCACCTGATTTATGGTCTCATCCCTTAAAATAATATAAAAAATGGATGAATGAGGTGCATCTCGGTGGGCCCCACGTAGCATCTCGGTGCAGGAGCTTCCTGTGAAAGGCTTGCACAGGAAATCTGCATCCTCAAACAAAGTGGGTACTCCCGTGACACTAGCCAATGATCAAATGTCTGTGCTCTATGGACCCCAATATGATATATGTGTCTCATCCATGCCGTCTAATCCATTTTTTCCAGATAATTTTATGGTATGAACTCAAAACTAAGGTAGATCAAAATCTCAAGTGGGCCACACAGTGTTGATTAAACTCTCGCCATTAGAAACTTCTTGGGGCTACAAAAGTTTTGGATCAAGTTAATATTTGTTTTTTTGACTTCATCCAGGTCTGTATGACGTAATCTACAAGTTGGATGTCAATTAAACATTACGATGGGCCCTAGGAGGTTTTTAATGGTAGATGTTTAATCATTATTCTTTTCCCATGGTGTGGTCCACCTGAGATTTTGATCTGGCTCATTTATGGGGAAAAATATTAAAATGATGTGAAAACATGAATGGACGGTGTGAAGAAAACACATAGATCATGGTGGGGCCCACATAGCACCGACCACTAGCCCCCTGGCTAGTGATAACGTTATTAACCAAACCGCGTCCCTTCTATCTATATCTTCGAAGTTTCGAAGTTACAAAAACCCAACCCTAAAATTTCATTAAAGAGAGGAATGCCACCGAAGAAAGAGGGTTTTTAAGGGAGGGTTGTTGCTAAAGAAAGAGGGGTTTTCTTACCTGTAAATCGGAATAGAATGTTCGAAGATCGGCCGTAATATTCGAAGATCGGCGTTGTTGATCGAGGTGTTCTTCTGAGCTTTGAGTTCCGATCAACTAAGCATGATGTCTTCCCAATTTCGATAATTTTTCTGATTTTTTACCTATTTATTGAAAATACATGTTGTTGGCTATAATTTCCCTGTGATAAGTAACGTGGTTGGTGGCTACAGTAGATATTGTTGGTGATAATCCAAAGTTATTGGCGATATCTCCAATATTTCTCTGATAAATCAGAGAGAAACGAAAAAAATAGGGTTTCAATGTCGCTAGACTAGCAACACCGATATTATCAGCAATAATATCGACATTTCGTTCACAATGGAAACATTAGGTGTTACCACCATCCATCCCTCATTTGCTCGTTGTGCCAAGGGTGAGGCGGAGATTACCCCAGTTGTCACTCGAGACTGTTTATTTTGCCTTACAAGTCTCTTGCCTTAGTTCACTGTATTCTTTAAAGGTGGTTTGGTTTCATCCTTATGGGATATGACAAATCCATTAGTAGTGAAGTAGAAAGTTACATTGGCAGGAAGCGAAGTAGCCATTGTAGTTGGTATTAGAGTATGGTACCTGCACCCAGACAGTTCACAATTAGTTATTCGGATCAATTCAGATTATGTTTTATTTTAGAGATGAAGGGGGAAATGTTCCTGTCAAGTGTCGCCACTTAGGCACCTATACAGCGCCTTCGTGGCTGCAAATATCTTCCAACTGTTTTTAATATTGTTATTAGAGTGTAAATGCTCCAACCAAATATTATGGGTTTGATCCCTGTAAGTGCTTGTATTTAAAACATGCTTAGAGTTGTCAAATTTCATAGACAAAGTACTGGATTATTCACAAGTACACTTTAGTCTTCTTTGGCATGTCATGAAGATCGACTTAAGATCGGCTCAACATCTCAAGACTTAAAGACATCGCAATGGTTTTAAAATCAAGATCTCTGTATATGCTAACCATCAGGTGGTATGACCCTATAAAGACCTTAAGTTAGGTGTTTTTGAAACATGACCGTAAATGTAATATGTATAATATAAATTCATTGAAGTTCGACCAGCCCAATTTTAGGTTTGGCCAACCTAAGTAAATTTGGCCAAGTATACAACAACATTTGGAAAATATTTTGCAAGTTAGGCCAACCCAGCTTGGGTTTAGCCAGCCTAATTGGGAATTCGGCCAGCTTAAATCTGAATTGGGTTAGCCCGAAAGTTCACGGGTCAATTTTCTAGCAAGGATTTCTTTAAAATTTAGTGGGATTCGGCTAGCCAAATTGTAACACCCCGTACTTTTCAGTACTCGGATGTTACTGTGTAACATAACTTAGTGAGAACACTAACCTAGATTACTTGAATGTTCACCCTCACTCTAGTCTAAATCTGTCCGTCGAGAGTAATCCCCCTCCTCATATCAAACTATTCATTTAATTGATTCTCAAAACAGCCCATCACGACTTCAGAGACATCTATTTTAAGATCTCAATCGCTTTGGTAGACCAATTACACCATTCATCATCGTTTTCAGGACATAAACCTAAGGATCCACAGTCCATCAAGTATGTGACATCTTGTTCAATGATCCAACACTAAAGCATGTGAACCTAACTATTAGATGGTAGTGCTGACCATTTAAAGGCACCTAGACTATTTTAGGATCCTTAGGCCGTTGGAAGGAATCACTATCCCTAAATCAATTGATCCATCCGTTAATTTTAAAGATGGACCATGCACCAAAGTGAGATTGATGCTAAACATCAAAAGACCTAGTTTCGAGAATCCGATTAGGAGAAAACTTCACGTAATGCTCGATTAGAACAATTAAGATGTACATCATCAATTTTGGGACCAACTGAGTAAATCCACCGTTCATTGGGTCCATAACTCAATGTGGGATGATTTAACAAGTTAATTACATAAATTAACCACCATATTTCAAAAGAAGCCACTAGGATCTACCCATAATAGCTTAGAGACATCTAAAAGAACTGGTGATAAGGCTGGAAATGATCCAACCATTAACTATCGGAAGTCATCAAAATAATTCAAAAGAATCAAGATGTATGGCCCACCTAAGTTATGGATCTACTTAATTTTTTGGTTAGAGACCTTGATGGGGGCCTCCAGAGTGAATGAGTGGAGTAAATTTAGAGATTTCATCACGGTGGAACCCACACAGGTGTCGCATGTGCACTAGGGGTGGTGCACTCGCTGTGCATCGGATCGAAGGACTCGGTTAGACCACTTTGACCGGCAACCTTTCTTAAAAGAGAGAATTTCTCTCTTTCTTTCTTTCTTCCTGCCTACAGGCATTCAAATGAATGAATGGCAGTGGCCCACCAATGAAGATCGGACCACTGATCAGAACCGTCCATCATATGCAAGACGTAGGGCCGAATAGAACCCTGTCATCCATATGAGCTCCTGCACACGTGCATGTGTACAAACGTGGGCACAAGCAGGGGTCGCGTGTGGCAGGTTTCTAAAAATGAAAACTTTTGCTACTCCCAAGCTGGCAGTTTGTGTGCGCACGTCTCCTCCGATCCTGGCAGTCCAGTTGTGGGAGAATCTTAACCCTTCACCCCTAGTAACGTGGTTTAGGGCTTTCGAGCAAAACCAATGGCTAGTTTCGTCCCTTCCTACAGTATTAGAAGGCGATTTCTACCAGATCAGATCTGGGTCATTTGTTATCATTCCAATGGTCCTGGGAGGCCTAGGGTTTTAAAAAAAGAGCCTATATAGTAAGAGGATTTGCTCTCCATTCCTTGGAGCCGCACTCGAGAAAAATAGCAGTTTCTTCCTTCCTTCGAACCCACCACCTGAACGAATGTGGAGTTTCAAAACCTCTCATCCACAAGCTCTATGACATCCATATGAACCATCCCATGTTGTTAGATTGAAGAAAGAGGCTATGGGAGGGAATCTACCATGAAAGTCGATCATCTTCCCCACCACTCCAAACTAATGCAGACTCGTTTTAGGATTTCATTTTTGGGTTCTCACCATCTGGTGATGGTGTTGAGACAGAGAGAAAATGAGAAAGAAAATGGAAGAGGAAAGATAGAGGAAGAAAAAAAGTGAGGGGGAGTGCAGTGCCGCACGGAGTCAGGGCTGCTGTTGACCTTGTGCCGCACCGAGTCAATGTCGTTCGAGTCATGTCGAGCCTTGTTTGGTCTAGGTTGTCCCAGGAAAATGAGGAAGAAGAAAAATAGAAAGGAGGAGAGATGAATGAGAGTGGGTGTCATCCACGGCACTAGGTGGACCCGAACCAAGTCGCTAACTCGCTTGGACTCGGTCAGGTTAAGTCTCAAGCTTATTGGTGCTGATAAAAAGGAAGAAAAGAAAGAAAATAGGAAGAAACAAGGAAGAAGAAGAGAGAGAGAGAGAGAGAGAGAGAGAGAGAGAGAGAGAGAGAGAGAGAGAGAGAGAGAGAGAAGAAAGACAGTCAGGTTGTTGTACCCTCCAAGTCAACTCGACTTGCTGCCAAGTCGAGCCTGAGTCAGGCCGAGTTAGGTGCCCATTGCTGGATGTTCTAGCATATGAAGAAGAGAGAAGGAGAGAGATAGGAGGAGAAGAACAAAAGAGGGAGAGAGAGGGAGAAGCTCGACTATCTCCTTCCTACACCGAGTCAACTCAGTGAGTTGTACACCTTGATTGACTTGTTGTTGGACCGAGTTGGGGTCGGATTTGCATCCAGGCTCTTGGCTAACTAGAAAGAAGAAGAAGAAGGAGAAGAAGAGGGCCGAGTAGTTGAGTCAACTCGGTCCAAAATTGAGTCGAATCATTGACTCGTTGGCATATGGCGAGTCCAACCAAGTTCAACGGATTTCATTGTCCCTCTTGAGTCAATTACTAGACATTGAGTTGGGCTGCATCCAACCTCCGCTGTGGTATAAAATCTCTACCCTCATGGGTGTAATTTAAATTTGATTATTTAATTAGATATTGTACCTATGAAGCTTGCCTTTCTCAAAACCTTAACCTTAGTTTAGATTGTAGGTTGAAGTTTATTAAAGAACATAAGTACGATCCTAACGTTGATCCTAACCATAGATAGTTTGTAAAACATGGATCTTGTTGAAGCATAAAAATCATGAATCATGAAGGAAGATTCAAAGTTAGAAAACCAGACATGAAATGAAGAAATGGAAAAGGAAGCAATTCTGTCGCGCTAGTCGCGCAACCAGACGAGATGTTGCGCGGGTGGAGCAACCAGTTCTTGAAATCTTAAGGATCGCACAACAAAATTTGGGCATTGCGCAAATGGCACATATTGTTTTATCCTTGCATGGACCACACAACAGAGAATATCATTACACGACCAACTTTACTGTTGCCGAGTAGCGCAATCAAGAACAGAAGCTGATCAAGATAAACGGTCAAATTTGATGTAAAGTGGGACCTATGACAAAGAGACCGCGGGTTGACACGTGTGGGAGCCAATAAATACCCCACTTTCCTCCTCATTTGAGGAGGAGATTTTCTGGAGAAGAGCGGAGCTTTGAAGGAAGATTGAAGGTGAGGAGTAGAAGAGAGAGTCAGTTGCGCAGATCTCGCAGCACAAGCACTGAGCTGCGCTGATCGCGCAACACAAGAAAAAAGCTATGCAGATCACACACCCAAGCATCAGGTTGCACTGACCGCTGTAACGGATAATCCAGTTGTGCCGGTCGCGCAACCAGGTCACCATGTGGCCAAGGCCAAAAGAGGCCGAAATGTTGTCGAAATCATGAAAAGCATTCAAGTTCGATCTTCACTATTTCAAGCCCTCTCCTTTGCACAACGGATAAGTTTAAAAGGGAGATCGGTTGATCAAATTCAACATTCCTCCTAAGTTTTGGGAGATGACTGAAGCCACTGTCGAAATGCTATCGAATTCAAGATTTGACATACAAGCTTTATTGATTATAATTTGTTCATTTAAAAATATTTCATCTTAGAATCAAGGGATATGGAAGGGATGTAGATAAACTCAGAATCAATAATGCCATGATTGTTGTATGACATTTCCTTGTTACATTTGAATAAAGTAATTTTCCCAAATCAGATGCATTTGTTTCTTGTTCGAAACAAAATGGTGACTCTAATGGGGAAATATTTTTATTCTTATTTCAATGATAACATTGAGAGTATCATAGGATTTTGTAACGACTCGAAAAATTCTGTACCAAGACACCAAGTACCGCCTCGATCAGAAATCACTTAGGATTAATTCTCTTAGAAATTAAACATAAGTTAACTAGCGCTAAGTTAGACTGGCTGTGAAATTAGTACTGTTCGCTTTAAATACGTTCTGCAAGACTTAAAACTTATGGAATCATTAACGTTATAATACCCTGAAATCTAGGATCCAACTCTAAACCCAGTTGTTCCCGATAATGCTTTATAACTTTGTATTGATTCTAGACCGCGCATCGAGAGTCTGATAGCTATGAACTTAGACCATTTCGAACACCTAGTTGGACTTGAAAATCGCTTAGAAAGTCAAGCCCAAACGATATCCTGAGACCACTCTATTGAGTCTGGAGTGAAGAGAGTGAGGAAAAGAAAATATTTAGAAAATTAAATACATTTTAAAGTAATCTGGCACGTGTCACTTGCGTGACATTTTTAAGCGTTCTGACCGTTAGATTTTGATCAAATTTCACCCTCGGATCAGGATAAGTGGCCCTTTCATGTCATGGAGCTTGTATCCCTGATTTAAGTTTGGTAACAGTTGAATTGAAGCTGGTCCGCCACGGACGATCTGGAAATTCGATTGGACTGAAAACTTAACTTACTAAAGATCCGATGCTAGTGAGCTTAAGTCCGACCGCATTTGATAAGAGGACCTCCACAAGTGCTCCGTTGGATCAGAAAGATCCCGATTTGGTTATAACCTAAGTATACCTTAACTTAAAGTCCATTTTCATCATGTTTAGGCTTATAAAAAGGCCTTAAACCCTTAGCTTTCTAACCCATACGAATTTCCCAAACCCTAGAGTTTTAAGAGAAAGAAAAGAGAGATAAAGTGTGGGAGAATCAGTTGAAACTCCGTAAGATTCTTCCTAACCCATCTATACATTGCACCAACTTTTCTGAATCGTTCTTTCAGCGATTCTGATTCTGTTTTTGGGTAAGTTAAGCTAACCCTAACCTGATTTAAGACCTAGAAGAGTTTAAGTGACATTATAGCTGACCTGTTTCATGCCATAGGTAGCATATCCACCGTTGACGAAGACACATCGTCTGAATCATCTCGAATACGTATTTTCTAGTTTAAGGTGCGGACTATATACGCTTAGGTTATGGTTTTCAACACTTTCAATGTTAGATAATGATTTATTCATGTTGTGATTGCCATTACACATGCCAAATGTGCTATCCATTTTATTTTCCTCATACGTATATTTTATATTGTAAATACCGTATTTCATGTATATGTTAGAATACATGTATGCGTATGGAATCTGTTGATTTGCTTGCTATGATTAATTATCATTGTTATATGCCTGATATGTATACGACAACTCCTTGGAGAAAGGACTTGCCCTAATATGCAATAGAGACGACATACGTGATGTATGTTGAATAGTGTAACCTAAGTGTTTGAATAAATGCCTAAGTGAGTTAGTAGTTAGTAAAGTGTGATTGCTAAGGTGGTTGAGATATGGATCTCCATTATAATACTAGAGTGTATGATTTCCTCCATGAATCATGTAACTTAGGTTCTCCATGCTACATGAGTGTATGATTTCCTCCATGGATTATGTACTTTGTTGAATCATATTAAATGTGTGTTTGATTTCCTGCATGTATTAGTTACATTCAAGTTATACTTCATGATTGTTCATATGGATACAGAAGATGAATCATATGCTAGTTATTAAATTTGTATGTGAATTGGGCTGTACTACAGTCCAGGTAATCGGAAACAGTTCTATAAATGGTGGTTGAGGTTGTTTTTGCCACACAGGATGAGTTTAGCGAATCTGAGTCGTGCTTAGGATGTTCGGCAGTGGTTAGGCCACACGGAGTATTTATACATTCCATGTCGTTCAACTCAACGTGCGCTTGGCCTAGTTAAGCTTATCAACTAACCCGATTGACCAATACTTGTTCACCATGTTTGGTCACTACTGCTTGAATCTAAGGCACTGAGCTTACCAGTGAAACTCCCGTTAACCATGGTACCAAGATCCTCTAAGACTCATGAGCTGGGCATGGTGGTATGGGACACGGTGGTCGTGCTATCGGCCTACGTTGGGGCCACAAACCTCCCAGTAGTGACCAGTGAGCACCCTACTCTGAGCAGATTATGGTGGTATGAGACACTATATTGTGGCTGTCGGCCTACACTGATTGGTGATGAGCCCTCTGTAGTGACCTTGAGTTTATCCTGACATTGCATAGGGGCGACGAGTCCTGTTGTAGTCTTGAGGATATAAGTAGGTCTGTATTGATAAGGTGATGGGGGAATGGTGTAACGATTGCGCACAACAGCCCTGACAGCCCTTACAGTGACCTAGAACCGTAACATCGTATAAGATCCCTAGGACTGACGACCCTATAATGGATCAACATTGGGAATTAATATAAGGGAGGTGTTTTAGCTTCTCAATACTGCTGTATGAAAAGGACTAATAAGAGCTGAGAAATCATATTCATGACATCACACTGCATGTGCCATTGGTGTTGGTGTGAGAGCACAGTGGTAGTGATTCATGTCGCGATCGTTAGATGATGTCGCATGAGGGAGTTTGTGGTGAGGGCATGCATCATTCTCTCATTCATTTTTGCATTAACAAGAGTATCTAGGACCTGTTTGATTGTACTGACTTATTATTACTACTTGATTGGATTGATAACATGTTAACCTTTGCTGTATAGTACCACTGAGTTGATCACTCACTCCCATGTTCTGGGACGGTGTTTAAACACCAATCAGACTCTGATTTAGATGCAGGTGATGGCGATGCTGGCGAGGCAGAGCCAGACTTTGATGAGGACGAGGAGGCGTTCTCATATATGCAGTTCTCAGGCGGGTTCATGTGAGCCTTGTCCTAACCAGTGGGGATTTTCTGAGATATGTACTTGATGATTTTTACACAGTTAATACATGTATTTTTGAGACACAGATATATATATTGCCCTGGGCAGAGCACGCATCATTTGGGGATTTATTTTGAATTATATATGTATTTAAGTCTTCCGCTTGCATTTCCTCAATATCCCTAAATTATGTCTGCTAATCTGGCTTGATCTATTTCATATTTTATGCATTAATACAGATAATATACAATCATCATCAAATATGTTGCATAAGTGATGTTTTGGAACTCGGGAGTTGAGTTATGCTTGACCCCCGAATTTCAGGGCGTTACAGATTTTCATGGCATTTTTGGCGTCTTTTGAATCCAAAATGGTGACTCTCAGTGTGAACATCCCCCCCTTCATCTCTAAGATGGATTATTTACTTTTTAGATACTTATCATAAATATGCTTTGTCATTGAAGGCTTCTGAATCAAATTACAAACCACAACTAATGACAACTCCCACGAGAAAAGTGAGCTCTGTTTCACTCCGACCGGATTCATGATACAATGCATGCTAGACCCACCTCGGGAATCCATGACTCAACTTTTTACGAGCAAGAACAACCTAATTCAAGCTACAGCTGGAGTTGTATCTTCTTCGCCTCAGCTGCCGGAAGGAGATAAAAGATGGACCCTAGTGATGACTCATAGGACAAGCGTATGAAATGTAAGGAATCTTCGAACAAACCCGCCTTCACCGAGAATTAGAGGGCCTGTGACGCACAATGCAGCTAAAAAAATCCTAAACTTGCTCCCCCTGCAATCTATCCCGAGTGAGCTGTTCCACAGTTAACATCACATGACTTTCTGACTTTAATCACCTCGAGGGTCAGATGGACAAAAGAACAAAAAGGTAAAGCACTAATGATGAGCTCACAATGCTCGTGTCACCCTAGGCAAATTCGTCGATGTCTGTATCACCCCAATCGATTGATAGCACAGGAAGTACGCAGAAGTCGAACGAGACTCCAATCTCTCCCTTCTTTGTAAGCCTTGTTACGTCAACGTACTCTCGACCCACTCTAACTATGGCTTTGTCAAAAAGTAGAGAAGCCGCGGTATATACGGCTGAGATAAATCATGAAAATAGGCCATCTACTGAAGATCGTATTAATGAGATGGCAGAAGCACAAAGGGCACTAATGGATGAGTGTAGAAACCTCACAGAAGCTTTAGCGACACTTGTGCATAACGTGGCCCAAATTGTGACTCCACCAATGACGGGAGCAGTAAATGGACATGAAAGCCATCCTGAACGTTCTCATCCACAAGGGGAAGGATCAAGAGGATCTGTTCCAGCTGCGAGGACTGTAACACAAGACAATGTAAGACAAGTCGTCGAAGAAGCTGTCAGAATAGAAAGAGAGCATGCGAATTCTGGTCGTTTCAGATACCGGATGCCGTACTCAAGGGAAGTAGAAAATATTCCCTTTCCAGCCAACTTTAAGCATCCGAACTTTCAGAAGTTCAACGGAGAAGGATCGTCAAAAGAGCACTTAATGCATTTCATCACTAGCATGGAAAATCTTTCTACAATACCTCAGTATTGCTTACGGTTATTCGAGTTGTCGCTGACACATAAAGCATTCCGATGGTATTCCAGTTTAGCTCCAGGGTCTATACGTACGTGGGAGGAGATGTAAGATGCCTTCATGTCAAACTTCTTGTCTTCAGAACGTGCATTATGGAATTAGCTTCTGTACAGCAGAGAGAAAGCAAACTAGTAGAAAAGTTTATAGATAAATGGAAGACATTGGGAGCCTCGTGTAGGTAGCTGCCAGAAGAAAAGGAATAGGTCAAGATGTGTCTGAACTCTATGGAAATGAGAATCGCATTTGGACTCACTAGCGCCGATATCAGAACCTTTCGTAACCCGGCCACCAAGTCTCATACCTTGGAATCAATGACCCGTAAGATGCCCGCCTTTCACCATGAAACAAGTAAGAGAGTACCCAGCAGGATAGCCGCGAATACCCACGAGCGAGACAAAAGAAGTAAAGATACAGGGGACTCAAGAGACAAGAGGCAAGAACATAAAGAAGAATGACAACAGCTAAGAAATAGATACGACAGAAAAAGGGTCAGGGCACTTAACTCTCATGAAGGGTTCACTTTCGATAAGGAAGATGCCATTCCTATGGTGAATCAGCTGCTAAAAGCTGGCACAATATCCTTACCAGAGCCCACACGTCCTGAAGATGTGACAAGAACTAAGGAAAAGGATTTCTGCCGTTATCATCATCTGGTGGGACATCCGACGGAGAATTGCTATACCCTGAAGTGTATAATACAGCGAATGATAAACAGGGGTGAGATAGTAATCGATGAGGGAAAAGAGAGGGGTACCATGGCAACAGTGAATATGCTCACAATCCCAGAAAGGGCTCAAGATGAAAAAGAGAAAAAGGATCATAAGGCAATAAAGAAGGTATCAATGATCACACTGAGATCTGGAAAGAAGATAATAAGTCCTACAAAACAGAAGGCAGGGGGCATAAGAAAAGAAGCCACTAAAAGGTAGAACAATAATGACCAGAATGAAAAGAGGAATAAGATGATAAAGGTGATTTACGATGTAGTAAGCCATTTGAAAGATATACCAGCTCGATTAAGCGTCTACGATGCGCTTAAATTGTCAGAACAATTTTGACAGAGCTTGGTCTGAACATGATGTCAGAGAGACTTTACTGGCAGAGATGGAGCATGCAGAAGATAATAAGCAAGAAGATTATTTACTATTCGTCTCATTTTTCGATGATGATTTGATCTGTGAGGAAGAGCATAAAAGGCCGCTAATGATAGAAGGTCATATATGTGGGAAGAAAGTTAAACGAATTATGATAGACAATGGATCCACTGTGAATCTCCTGCCGCTCTCAATGTTGAGTAAGCCGTGCTACCGCCGGTCAGATCTGCGCCCTAGCGGAATGATGATATAAGGTTTCAGACAATGTGCACTTGACAAGATTACAGTGATGCTGGAAATAGGAAAACTGACTACTGACATCATATGCCATGTTATAAATGCCATGACGACATATAATCTCCTTCTGGGAAGGCCATGGATACATCAGTACAACATTATACCCTTTACTCTCCATCAGTACTTCAAATACTATAAAGATGGATACAATATAAATTTATGGCCGACGCAAAGCCATATACAGAAGCTGAATCCTTCTTCACAGATGCCAGCTATTATAAAGGGTTCGCCAAAGAAGAAAGAAAGAATGATGAAAGCAAAGCTCTAAACAACATTCAAATAAATGTGATAAAAGAAGAAATAGAAGAAACAAGACTAGCTAGAATTGAAGAAACAAAGAAGAAATTCTATTTTGTGCCAAAACATCTGAGACAACCGGGGCAACTGCCACTGACCTTGTTGTCACCTGAGTAGTTAAAAATCTTACAATCTAATTATACAATGCCATTGCCGCATGTTGGAAGGAATAAACCATTCTCGACCGCTCCATGAAGATTTCAAGTCAAGGCCAGCGCATAGCATCAAGAACCAATAGAATTTTACACTGCGGTAGAATTAAAGGCTGAAGAAGAGACCAAGAATAATGTGTATCACAGTAGGCTAACACCGCAAGATCTTGAAAGGTATAGTCCGGGAAGTAGAGAGATGATGAAAAATATGGGCTTCGATTGTGAAGAGCCCATCGGCTTGAATCATGGGAAAGGGATCTAAATTCCTATAGGCTTGAATCAGGAAAAGCGAAGGAAGTTACAAGGATTAGGGGAAGAATCATCAGTACATACAGTTACAGTTGGGCAGTCATCAGAAGAAGATCCCAAGGCGATTGAACACCCTAAAATGGCACCTAAACAGATAGAAGACGGGGGGCAACCAACGATAGATAGCTTACAAGGGATAAATCTGGGTATGGAAAAGGAGACAAGAAATACATTCATTAGTGCTGGTGTTTCTGAATAGGAGTTTGAGGAATATTTTCGACTTCTCAAAGAAAATAAAGACGTTATTTCTTAGCAATGCACCGATTAAACATATCCAAAGAGAAAAGTCCAGTTAAACAGGCGCAAAGGCGATTTCATCCGGATTTAGTTCCCTTAATAGAAGAAGAAGTGAATAAGTTAATAAAAGTTAGGTTTATCAAGGAAGTCAAATATCCCAAATGGATATCAAACATCGTCCCGGTGAAAAAGAAAAATGGGCAGGTTAGGGTGTGTGTTGACTTTGGAGATCTAAATGAAGCTTGCTCGAAAGATGATTTTTCCCTTCCAATAACTGAACTACTTATTGATAGCACAACTCAGTATGCTATCATGTCCTTCATGGATGGTTACGCAGGGTATAATTAGATTAGAATGACACCTGAGGATGAAGAAGCGACAACATTCAGAACGTCACTGGGAATTTATTGTTATAAAGTTATGCCGTTTGGTCTGAAAACTGCCGGGGTAACATATCAGAGGGCGATGAAGAATATCTTCCAAGACATGATGCACAAGCATGTTGAATGCTATGTTGATGACTTGGTGGTCAGGTCAGGAGATCATAGGGAGCATAGCAAATATTTGACATCAGTTTTTTATCGGCTTAGAAAGAAATAGTTAAAAATGAATCCTACTAAATGTGCGTTTAAAGTATCTTCAGGAAAATTCCTCAGTTTGGTTATCCGACATAGGGGCATTGAGATTGATCCAGGGAAAGTCCATGCTATTCAAAATATGCTGCCACCAAAAACATTAAAGGAATTGAAAAGTTTGTAAGGAAAGCTAACATACATTTACCGTTTTATTTCAAATCTTGCAGGGAGATGTCAACTATTTTCCCATCTGATGAAGAAAGATACAGAATTTGTGTGGGACCAAGCTTGCCAGAACGCATTTGACTCAATCGAAGATTTACTGAAACGGCCGCCAGTACTGACTACTCTAATAAAAGGGAAGCCGCTGATTTTGTACATATCCACTGTTGAAAGTTCTTTAGGAGCTTTGTTGGCTCAGGTGAATGAAGCTGGAAAAGAAACCGCTCTCTATTATTTGAGCCGTACTCTAATGGGTGCAGAATGTAATTATTCCCCAATTGAGAAGGAGTGTCTAGCGTTGGTATTTGTAGTGCAGAAGTTAAGGCACTATTGTCTCTCTCACGACATAACTTTGATCTCGAGGGTAGATCTTATAAAATTTTTAATGACGAGGCCAATGTTGTCTGGAAGATTGGCCAAATGGATGCTGTTGCTTTTGGAATATACTATTACATATGAGTCGGCAAAGGCAGTAAAAGGACAAGTAGTGGCAGAATTTCTTGCAGCGCATCCCGCAGCAGAACATGAAACCATCAATGATGATTTTCCAGATGAAAAAATTATGTTAGTTGAGTCTCAAAGCTCGTGGCAAATGTATTTTGACGGCACTGCTCGAGCATCAGGAGCGGGGGCAGGAGTGATATTCATCACTCCTCAAGGTGAATTGTTACCTTACTCCTTTACGCTAGATGCCACATGCATGAATAATGAGGTAGAATACAGAGCCCTCATTATCGGAATGGAAATGGCTCAAGAAATGAAGATAAAGACGCTACACATCTTCAGAGATTCTAAGTTGATTATAAATCAACTAACAATCGAATTTGAGGTAAGAAAGTAAGAACTTTTGTAGTACTGTTGGAAAGTGCAGTAATTGCTAGAACAATTCCATCATGTTGAGATCAAACATGTGCCACAGTCTAAAAATGCGAGGGCAGATGCTTTAGCTAGCCTAGCAGTAGCCCTGTCTTGTTCAAATCGAAGTCCTCTCCAAGTAACTATAGAAGAAAGAAGATTTTTACCATTTGTAGAGGTCATCGAAGAGACCGTTGAAACACTTCATGTATCATGTTTGGAGATAACGATAAATGATTGGCGTCAACCTTTCATCGATTATCTCAAATATAACATCTTGCTAGAAGAATTAGCAGAGAAACAACAAATTAAGCAACGGTAAAAAAGATTCATTATATACAGTGAAGTATTGTACAAAAAATCATATAATGGAATGTTGTTACGTTGATTAGATGAACGAGAGGCGAGTCAAATATTACGAGAAGCGCACTCTGGAGAATGTGGGGCACATCAAGCCGGTCGAAATTTGTTCCATAGAGTACATCAAATGGGATATTATTGGCTCTCCATGTTCAAAGACGCGATAAATTATGCAAAGCGGTGTCATGAATGCTAGATTCATGGAGATGTTATACGTATTCCTCCAGAAGATCTGCATCAGTCAGTCGCCTCTTGGACCTTTTCAACTTGGGGACCAGACGTCATTGGTCCTATAAATCCACCTTCGTCTAAAGGAAAGCAGTATATATTGGCAACAACAGATTATTTCTCCAAATGGATAGAAGCAGTTGTATAACACCCTGAAAATCGGGGGTCGTGTAGAAACCCGACTCCCAAGTTCTAGACCATCACTTATGCAACAAATATGATTATGATTCAATATTGTCTGAGCTAAAGCATTCACATGAGTAAGATTATACCAAAACTGCAATTCATACTCCAGATCTAGTGATAAAAAGCAAGCGAAAGACTGAAAAATATATATATCACTGTACAAAAATAAAATAATCTCAAACTGTCTCCAAAGTATGAATACATCACTGAGTCTCATATACATGTCATAAAGTAAGAAATAAATGTCAGGTGATAGTCCAACTAGCATGTCCCGCCGATCCAGGCCACCTACGCAAAGTCGTCGGAGAACTGCATATACGAGAACTCATCCTGATCCTCGTAGTAATCCGGCTCAACGTCCTGAATCGCCTCATCACCCGCATCTAAGAAAGGGTCTGGTGGTGTTGCAAACACCATCCCATAATGTGGGAGTGAGTGATCAACTCAGTGCAATAATAGAGCAAAGATTAGCATGTTATCAAATCAATCACGCGTTAATAGTAAAGCAAATAATCAACCATCCCTAGGTACTGTTGTTAATGCAAGCATGAAATGATATGATGGATGCCCTCACCGACATACTCCCTCATGCGGCACCATCTGCGTCCGTGGCATGCTTTCTTCCCGCAGTGCTCCACATCTTTCAGGCACATGCAGTGTGATATGGATAATGATTACCAGATTGTTATTAGTCCTTTTCATACAACAGAATTGGAAAACTAAGGTACCTTCCTTATATCAATCCCAACACAGATCCTTTCTAGGGTCGTCACTCCTAGTAATCACATACGATGTTATATTTATAGGTCGTTGCAAGGGCTGTTGCTCGCACTCGTTGCACCGCTCTTCCATCACCTTATCAATACAGGCCTAATGTACTCTCGTCGCTACGGAAGGGTCGTCGCCTCTCGTAGACTCAGAATACGCTCGCGGTCACTACAAAGGGCTCGTCACCATTCAGAGTAGGCCGACAGCTCGAATGTAGTGTCCCATACCACCACAATCGGCTCACAAGTCAAATGTGCTCACTTGTCACTACGGGGATGTTTGTGGCCCCAGCATAGGCCAACAGCTCGACCACGGTGTCCCATACCACCATGCCCGGCTCATGAGTCTTTATGGATCAAGGTACCATGGTTAACAGGGTTTCCAATGGTAAGTTCAGTACCCTAGGTTCAAGCAGTTATGACTCATACAGGGTGAACATACAATGGTCAGTCGGGTTACTTAACGGGCTCAACTAGTACGAGCGCATCTCAAGCTGAACGACATGAAGTGCATAAAAAACTTCGCGTGGCCTAACCACTGCCGCCTGCCCAAAACACGACTCGAGTTCATTGACACGTCCTTCGTGGCAAATAGAAACCAACAACGAATTCAATCCATTACCGATTGCCTGGACTAGGTCATAGCCCCAAGTATTTGTAAATCCACATCAATAATCATATGAGAGTAATAGAAATGAAATACAACAATACAAGCATGTTAACACATGTTATAGCATACAAAGTATGCAAATCAATCCAACATATGTATTCCATACATATAAGGAAATCAATTCATATGGCAAACATGATGGAAATCATATACATCCGCATATTAATTGAGAATTGAATCTCAAAACTAATTCACAACACCATTTACTCAATACATACTAATACAAACATTTATACATACACTTAGTCTACACACTTTAGTCTACATAGCGTATGTCGACTCAAAGTGCGCATTAGGGCGAATCTCTTTATCAAACAGATCATGCACGCATTCCTAGTATCCTAACACGACAAATAACCATGACAAATATTTCAGTAAAATATGGACGTAAACAGTATTTCCTAAAAATGACTAAAATACCATAAATCTCATATTTTCCATACGAAGTCGAAATGGAAAGTGGACAGCATGTTTTACATGTCAAACGGTGTGCTTGTCGATAATCTACTATTAAACGACATTGAAAACTTTGAAATTAGTCAATCAAAGCGTCTAAAATCCGCACCTTTCGCCTTAGACGTGTATCGATTCGAATAGAACGTATACGCTTCGTCAACAGCGTAACGGTGACTTAATGCACAAGATACGCAAGCTACTTCGCTATTGAATCAAAGGAATCCCTAAATCAGCAAGTGGTTAGGGTTTTCTTACCTAAAAGTGCATTGAAAATCACCGGGAAAGTGATTTGAATGCGTTGCTTTGGTACGTGTAAAAGATGGAGCAAACGACAGGAAGTCCTCTCACAAAGTCTCTCACAATCTCTCACTTTCTCTCTCTCTCTTTTTAGGGTTTCAAGAAAATTCGGATGGGAGAGATATGAAAGCCCTTATATAGGCTAAAAACTAACCTAAATAGACTTGGGAACAAAGTATACTTGAGTTATAACCAACTCGGGACTTTTCTGATCCAAAAGAGTGTTTCGGGAGGTACCCTGGCCGAACGCGGTCGGACTTAAGCTCATGCCTACTGGATCTTACTCACACAAAGTTTTCAGACTGGTAGAGTTCCCAGATCGCATGTGGCAGTTCAGTTTCAATTCAACGGTCATCGTACCTAAATCAGGTCTACTAGTCTCATGATATGAAAGAGAAATTTTTTCTGATCCGAGGGTAAAATTTGGCTGAATTCTGACGGTCAGAACGCTTATTAATAACGCACAATGACACGTGCCAGATTTGGAATTAATTTCCTAATCCTTTACCCTATTCTTACTCTCTTCAGTCCAGGCTCAATGAAATAGCCTCAGAACATCGGTTGGGCTTGATTTTTGAAATGATTGTCAAGTCCAGCTAAGCGGTTATAACAGTCTAAGATTGTACATATCGGACTTTCGACGCACAGTCTAAATCCAATACGGAGTTTCAGAGGGTTCCTGAGAGCAAACGGGTTTAGAGTTTGATCCAAGGTTTCAGGGTATTATAGCGTCATCAATTCTACAAGTTTTGGGTCTTGCAGAACGTATTTAAAGCGATCAGGGACAATTTCACAGCTACTATAACGTAACGCTAGTTAACTTATGCTTATTTTCTAAAGGAATTAATCCTAAGTGATTTCTGATCAAGTTGGTACTCAAGTTTCTGTACGAATTTTTCCAAGGCATTACAATCTACCCCCCTTAACAATAAATTTTATCCTCGAAATTTATACATTTTCGTACTCCTCGAGAAGCTATGGGTAGTTCTTTCTGATCTCGGCTTCCGTCTCCCAAGTAGCCTCTTCTTCAGAGTGATGCGTCCACAACACCTTCACAAGGGGAATGACTTTGCTACGCAGTACCTGCTCCTTCCTGTCTAGTATACGCGCCGATCACAGTATATATGTAACATCCTCACCTAACTGCACCTGCTCCCATCTAATGATATGGGAAGGATCAGAAACGTATTTCTTCAGCATAGAAATATGAAATACGTTGTGTACACTCGTGAGAGGTGTAGGCAAAGCCAGACGGTAAGCCACTGCACCCACACGGTTAAGAATCTGGAATGGACCAATGAATCGCAGTGCTAGTTTTCCCTTCTTTCCGAACCGAAGGACTCCTTTCATAGGGGAAACTCTCAAAAACACGTGATCCCCAACCGCGAACTCTAGCGGGCGCCGTCTCGTATCGTCATAACTCTTTTGTCTGCTCTGTGCTGTAAGTAGTCGGCGTCTGATAACATCAATCTTCTCCGAAGTCACCTGCACTAACTCTGGGCCAATCAATCTGCGCTCATCGACCTCTGCCCAGCAATGCGGTGCTCGACAAGGTCGCCCATACAAAGCCTCATAAGGTGCCATACCGATACTCGCCTGGAAACTGTTGTTGTACGTGAACTCTGCATATGCAAGACAATCATCCCAACTGTCTTTGAAGTCCAATACGCAAGCCCGCAACATGTCCTCTAGAATCTGGTTCACCCGCTCTGTCTGTCCGTCTGTCTGTGGGTGGAAGGCAGTACTAAACTTCAACTTCATACCTATAGCCTCCTGAATGCGAGTCCAAAAAATAGAAGTAAAGCGCGTGTCTCTATCCGACACAATCTCCAAGGGAACTCCATGCAGACTCACGATCTCTCTGATATACAGCCTGACTAACTCATCTACAGAGTTCGTAACTCTGATCGGTAGGAAGTGCGCCGACTTCCTCAGACGGTCGACGATCACCCAAATAGAATCATGTCCCTTCCTCATCTTCGGCAGTCCTGAGATGAAATCCATGGAAATGAAGTCCCACTTCCACTCAGCTATAGGCATAGGCTGAAGGAGTCCAGGAGGTCGGCGATGCTCTGCCTTCACCTGCTGGCAAGTGAGACAACGGGACACGAACTCTACGATGTGGGTTTTCATACCATCTCACCAATACGTCCTCCTCACGTCGCAATACATCTTTGTGCTGCCCGGATGCATCGCAAGTCGAGAATTGTGCGCAGCCTCGAGAATCTCTCGTCTCAAGTCGGGGATATTTGGGACGCATAGGCGGCCACGATAATGTAAGCCCCCATCCGTTCCAACTCGCCACTCGGCGTCTGCATCATCACTGGCCTGCTCTCGAAGCTCAGTCAAACGTGCATCATCCCTCTGCGCCGCGATGACACTGTCATCGATAAGAGGTCGCACCTGCACATATGCGATAAACTCATAGGGCTCCTCCACAGTGAGTTTCTTCTTAAAGTCTCGCAAAAACTCAATCATATCCCACTCAACAACCATCAGTGGAGCCGCAAACTCTATCGTCTTCTTACGGTTCAACGCGTCAGCCACAAGGTTCGCCTTGCCGGGATGGTAGGAAACCTCGAACTTGAAGTCCTTCAAAGTCTCCATCCATCGCCTCTGCCTCATATTCAAGTCTCGCTGCGTGAATATGTACTTGAGGCTCTTGTGGTTGCAAAAGAGCTCGAACTTCTCTCCATAGGGGTAATGTCTCCAGAGCTTTAATGCGAATATGACGGCTGCCAACTCAAGGTCGTGTGTAGGGTAATTCTCCTCGTGCTTCCTTAATTATCTCGAGGCATACGAAATTACCCTGTCCTTCTGCATAAGGGCACAACCCAAACCAACGCTAGACGCATCAGTATATATCGTGTATCTAACCCCTTACTCTGACAATACTAGCACAGGGGCGGACGTCAACCTGTCCTTCAGCTCCTGAAAAGCTGTCTCCGCCTTATCATTCCAGGCGAACTTCACATCCTTCTGTGTCAGCTGAGATAGAGGTCTGGCGATCTTCGAGAAATCTCGAATGAAACGTCTATAGTAGCCTGCCAAACCTAAGAAACTCCTCACCTCAGTGACAGAACCAGGCTGCTCCCAGTCCTGAACTGTAGCTACCTTAGACAGGTCAACTGCTATCCCATCCTTGGATACCACATGTCCCAGGAACTTCACTCTCTGCTTCCAGAAGTCACACTTCTTATACTGTGCGAACAACTGATGTTGTCTCAGTGTATCCAGGACCAATCGCAAGTGCTCCTCATGCTCCTCTTGACTCCTGGAGTATACCAAAATGTCGTCTATGAACACGATGACGAATCGATAGAGGAATGGCCAAAATACCCTGTTCATCAGATCCATGAACACGGCCGGTGCGTTCGTAAGACCAAACGACATCACTAGGAACTTGTAGTGGCCAAAGCTGGTCCTGAAAGCTGTCTTCTGCACGTCCTCATCCCTGACGTGTAATTGGTGATATCCTGATTGGAGATCAATCTTCGAGAAGTACTGGGCCCCTCTCAACTGATCAAACAAGTCATCTACCCTGAGCTAGGGATATCGGTTCTTCACCATAATCTGGTTCAGCCTATGATAATCAATACACAATCGCATAGAACCATCCTTCTTCTTCACAAACAGTACTGGTGCTCCCCAAGGAGACACACTCGGTCGAATGAAGTCAACCTCCAATAGATCATCAATCTATTTCCTCAACTCCTCCATCTCACACGGAGCCATGCGATACATCGGTAGTGAGACGGGCATGGAACTAGGTACCAGATCGATAGTAAAATCAATCTCTCGTTGAGGTGGCAACTCAGGAATCTTCTTGAACAGATCCTCATAGTCACGAACTACTGGCGTGTGCTCAAGTGTCGGGGCATCAACGTCCCGCAATAAGGAAGCGTAACTAAGTATGCGGAAGGAGAGATTTACCCGCACTAGAAATGTAAAGGATGTGCCCTCCGGCTCTTAGACTGTCACTATACGAGTCTCGCAGTCAATCTCGGCCCTCCTTGCAGTCAGCCAATCCATGCCAAGAATGACGTCGAGATAGACAAGAGAGGGGTCGACGACAAGATCAATAGCCATCGTCCTGCCCCCAAGATTCACCAAAAAACCCTCACACATCATGGTGACATCAGAAAAAGTCTCGTGCGCTGTAAGAACTCGCACCCCATCCATCCGAATAGTCAGTAGCCCAAGGCGTCTGACTATGGAATGCGATATCAATAAAATCGTGGATCCTGTATCCACCATCACGAGTATAGCAGTACCTCCAATATGGGTGGTGAACTCAAAGGCCAAGGGCTGAGTAGTCTATGTCTCGGTGGCCTCAGCTGTCAAGACATGTACCCGTGCCTGCTGTGGACGGTTCGGCCGCGGTACCATGGGCCGTTGAGGCGGCCAGAACTGAGGTGCGGGAGGTTTGAAGGAAGGGTACAAAGGAGCCGACCGTAACGGCGGAGCAGATAAATCCGGTGGGCGAGGACGGTCGATCTTCTGTGGCGGCGAAAACCCGCTGTCTCTCATTAGAGCGAAACAGTTCCCCACAGTGTAACCCGGTCTCCCTCAATAAGTACATGACAAATCGGGCACCTCGTCGGAAGTACTGGTGCTGTAGCCCTAGGAGGAGGGTCGATGCGAGGCCTCTTGCCAACAAATGGCCTGTCCTGCATATCCGGTCGTGGCCAATCAACCATAGGGCCACGAGATCGTGTCAAGCGATCAACATCCTGCTCTGCCTTCATGGACATATGTATCAACTCTGCATAGGAAGGTATGCTGACGTAACACATCTTCGACCGAATGTCCGATCGCAAGCCCTCAGAAAATTGGCGTATGCCATCTGCTCATCAGCAAGTATAGTCGGGACGTATCTGCCCAACTCAGTGAACCGATGCTCATACTCTGTGACTATCATGCCTCCCTGCCTGAGGCGTAGAAACTCGTTCTCCCGCTCGTGCCTGTAAGTCTGGGGATAGTATTTCTCATGAAAACGGAACTCGAATACTGTCCAAGTCTATACGTAGTCAGCAGCCACTGTCCGCAATACACTATCCCACCATAGACTGGCCTCTCGCTCGAACATGAACGTGGCCAACTCAACCTGCTCAGACTCCGAGCAGTGCAGCATCCTCAGAATCTTCGACACACGGTCGAGCCAATACTCGACCTCCTCGGGTCTGTGAGAACCCGTAAAAGTAGGAGGCCGCAAGCGCTGGAATCGCTCAAGTAGGCCCCGTACATCAGCAGTATGCGCAGTGGGGTAAGCAGATGGTGTAGGATGAGCCATGCCCTCATCCTGAGTCGAGGTACCAGCATCCTCAGCTGGATGCATAGATGGTGCAGGTGGAGTCGCACTCCCACCCTGGCCTATGGCCCCTACTATCGTAGTCAAGAGCTGCTGGTGCTGCTGATGCATCATGGCCATCAACTGCTCAAACCTATCAGGAGGTGGAGCATGCTGCGGCACATACTGCGTCTTACTGCGTCGAGGAAGACGCACGATACTGCTCTCTGACAGGCGGTGTGAAAGGCGGTGATCCAACTGTAGGACCTGTAGAAGGCTGAGACTCATGTGCAGTCTTAGGAATCGGGCCCACAGCAGGATCTATATGCTCATCAGTCTGGAGAGGAACTCGATCCATAGGCTCTCCTAGTGTAAGTCGTGTCGTGCTCCGCGTAGCCTTAGGCGACATTCTCTATATTCAAAATAGGGCACAACCACGTCAGTTTCAGGAATAGCACAAACACACCGCAATCATTCACATAACAAACCACAGAATTCCATGCATTTCATTAAATCAAAATTTGTCACAATACAAGAGATATATGCTTACATGCATCATGACAAGAAACACATGGGAACTAAGTTAGCCGAAGTTACAATTGCAACATAAGCAAACTACTAGCCTTCTCAGGCTTACACACAAAAAGTAGGAAATAAACCAACTACAACCAATAACATCTAAAACCTAATCGCTAATCCGAGTCTGACGATGGAGGAGGAGCACCCTTATCCTGCAGACAACACAGGATGGCCTTCAAAGTACGAGTCACCTTGTCAAATTTTTATTTCATGACGGCCTTGGTATCTTCAAGTTCTTGTTTCACCTCAGCCCGAAGTTCTTGGACTTCTCGTCGCAAAGCAACCTGACTCTCCTCAAGTCGGGCTATATGAGCATCCCTAGCGGCCTGAGTCGCAGTAGGAGGACTCTCATCAGTATCCTGAGCCTCCTCTTCTTCTTCTTCCTGGTTCTCTTCCTCTATTTCTGCTCCAGCTTCTTCTTCACTTGCATCCTCCTCACTATCATAATCGCCCTCACTGTCATCATCAAGCTGAACCTCACGCTGCCGAGGCCCTATCTTCATCTGGTTCATGGTAGCCTCATCAATGAAGTGAATCGGCACAGGCAACTTTGGCCCAAGTCTGTAAGCAAACTCAAGCACGATCTTGCATATGAGCCGGCCAAAAGGAAGTGACTCAGACGTTCTCCTCGACTTCTCTATGAGGACGATCTGTAGCAACACAAAGGTGGCCATGCACACATTCTCTCCCTGGCCCACTAGATACAGGAAATTGACCATGAAACGCGTACATTCATTGTGGTTGGTCGACCTAGGATACACATTGAACGTGCAAATGTGATGCAGCAGATGAAAATCATCCGACATATGGGATGCTAAGAGGCTCTTGTTACGCTGCCACGGAACCAAACCACCACATAGGAACCTGGTGCGGCGATTTCGCTCACGAACACTCTTCAGATTCTTAGCGCTTGGATGTACCTCGCCAAGAGGCACATCCACAAGTAGAGCTATCAACCAAACATCGATCATGGCTTACCAGTCTCTATCAAAGGGAATCCTGAACTGTAACGACTCCAACGTAGGAGCCCGAATATGAGCATAGAAGGCACGAACAGTGTTCACATTCGCACGAGACTGGGCTTCAAAGAGAGGACCCCAATTGGCAGCTTCAATGCGCTCAAACAATAAAAACTCACTAAAGATCCCCTCATCCACATGCGCCTAAAACAAAACCTTGCGATCAGTATATGCACCGTGAGCCAAGTCTGCCAACAATGCACGCCCTATGTACGCACAGGGATCCAAATCCCGCTTCGTATGTAGCTCTCTGCCAACACTTGGACTAGCGGCGGTGCTTGAGCTAGCGGCGCCACCTCTCAGTTTCCTCGATCGTGAAGGGCGACTAGGCCCAGCTTCATCCGCGGCGGTCTTCCTCTTTCTCATGAGAGAGAGGATGGTGGAGAAAGAGAAAAAGGCCAAAATAGCCTCAACAATAGCCATGAAAAATTTAGAAAATGGAGAGATAAGGCTGCCCTAATGGATTGAATCGAATCTAGGCCCTGTTGAGGGGTGAATCATGTTCCCAAAGGCTAGATTTTTAAAGAAAAAAGAGCAAGATAAGATGAAATGGAGGTCCACATGATTTTCAACCTTCAATGGAGGTTGGGAGAGCTTCCACGAATGAAAATGGAAAGGAAAGGGACTGTGAACAACTGTAAATGGATGGGTTGGCGTCGGTTGAGGGAGAAAATAGGATGGGAGAGGTTTGACACCGAGATTTGAGAGAGAGGCAGCATGAAAACTGAAAAGGGAGAGCTTGGAGGACGTTTTTGTCAAGGAAGTGAGGTTTTGGGGATGATTTAAGGGTTGGCCCACATATGGGAGGGTTGCCCTACCCATCTAAGGGCGTCGACCTGAAGTTCATCCCGAGTGGGGCCCACCGTACGGCGAGCCCTCACCGGTGAAATCATAATTCGGCTATTCCGACCACATGGGCTAGGTTCCCCCTGCCCTGGAGGTCCCAAATATATGTGGGTCCCACCCCGGTTCATTGTATTTTAGCTTGGGTGGGCCCATGACCCCATTTCGCACCATTTCAAACCCTTCGGACACTAACTGATGCACATTCGCATTCAGCGATTTTTAACAACTGGGACTGAGTCTAGAGAGGTCTAGACCCATCCACACATGATCTAGAAGTGGTCCGGGGTCATTTCATGTGACCACAGATGCACACGAACTCGATCAAGATGATCGTTTTGAGTAAACTTCGTCGATTGGTGAAACTGGGACCCTATAAGGGTTTCTAGAATTTTCTCACACCCACCTAAGTCAAAGGGCGACAGCGTACGTCGCGTGGCCATAACCCAGGTCCGGTTTAATCCAAATCATACTCTGATACCAACTTGTAACACCCTGAAAATCGGGGGTCGTGTAGAAACCCGACTCCTGAGTTCCAGACCATCACTTATGCAACAAATATGATTATGATTCAATGTTGTCTGAGTTAAAGCATTCACATGAGTAAGATTATACCAAAACTGCAATTCATACTCCAGATCCAGTGATAAAATGCAAGCGAAAGACTGAAAAATATATATATCTGTAACACCCTGAAAATTGGGGGTCGTGTATAAACCCGACTCCCGAGTTCCAGACCGTTACTTATGTAACAAAAATGATTATGATTCAATGTTGTCTGAGTTAAAGCATTTACATGAGTAAAAGTATACCAAAACTGCAATTCATACTCCAGATTCAGTGATAAAAGCAAGCGGAAGACTAAAGGATATACATATCACTGTATGGAAAATAAAATAGATCTCAACTGTCTCCAAAGTATGAATACATCTCTGAGTCTCATATACATGTAAATAAACAGAATCAAAATGTCAAAAATAGTCCCACTGAGAAGTCCCGCCAATCCAGGCCACCTAAGCAAAGTCGTCATGGTACTGCATATATGAGAACTCGTCCTGGTCCTCATCATAATCCAGCTCTTCCTCCTGAATCGCTGCCTCACATGCATCTAAGACAGAGTCTGGTGGGTGTTGCAAACACCATCCAGTAACATGGGAGTGAGTAGCTAACTCAGTGGAATAATAGAGCAAAGATTAACATGTTCTCAAATCAATCATGTGATAATAGTAAAGCAGTAAATCAAACATTCCTAATACTGTTGTTAATGCAATATGACGTGACATGATGGATGCCCTCACCGACGATCTCTCTCATACGGCACCATCTTACGCCCGTGGCATACTTTCTTCCCATAGTGCTCCACATCTTCCAGGCACATGCAATGTAATGGTGATATGATTACCGAGTTATTATTAGTCCATTCATACAACAGGATTGGGAAACTAAGGTACTTCCCTTATATCAATCCCAACACAGATCCTGTCTAGGGTCGTCACTCCTAGTGAACTCATACAATGTATATTTTGTAGGTCGCTGTAAGGGCTGCCAGGGCTGTTGCTCGCACTCGTTGCACCGCTCCCCCATCACCTTATCAATCAGGCCTACTATATTCTCATTGTTATGGAAGGGTTGTCGCCTCCCGTAGACTCAGAATACGCTCGCGGTCACTACAAAGGGCTCGTCGCCTGATCAGTGTAGGCCGACAGCAAGAATATAGTGTCCCATACCACCATAATCTGCTCACGAGTCATAGGTGCTCACTGGTCACTACGGGGAGGTTTGTGGCCCCAGCATAGGTCGACAGCTCGACCACGGTGTCCCATACCATCATGCCTGGCTCATGAGTCTTTATGGATCAAGGTACCATGGTTAATAGGGTTTACAATGGTAAGTTCAGTATCCTAGGTTCAAGCAGTTATGGCTCATACAAGGTGAACATACAATGGCCAGTCGGGTTACTTGACCGGCTCGACTAGCACGAGCGCATCTCAAGTTGAGCGACATGAAGTGCATAAAACACTTCACGTGGCCTAACCACTGCCGCCAACTCCAAAACATGACTCGCGTTCATCGACGCGTCGTTCGTGGCAAAGATAAGCCATCCACGAATTTACTCGGTTACCAACTGCCTGGACTAAGTATAGTCCCAAACATTTATGAATCCACATCAGCAATCATATAAGAGTAATGGAAATGAAATACAACAATGTGAGTATGTTAACACATGTTATAACATACAACTTAAGTAAATCATCTAACACATGCATTTCATACATATAATGAAGTCATGCATATAGCCAACATGTAGGAAATCATTTACATCAACATATTATTTGAGAATTCAATCTCAAACTAATTCATAACACCATTAATTCAATACATACTAATACAAACATTTATACAAACACTTAGTCTACACACTTAAGTCTACATATAGTATGTCGACTCAAAGTGCACATTTGGGCGAATCTCTTCGCCAAACTGATTATGCACGCATTCCTAATATCCTAATGCGATAAAGAGCCATGTCAATCATATCAGTAAAATATGGATGAAAACAATATTTCCTACAAATGACTAAAATGCCCTAAATCTCATATTTTCGTCTGCTTACGAAACAGGAAACGGACAGCATGTTGTACATGTCAAACGGTGTTGCTGTCGATAATCTACTATTAAACGACATTGAAAGCGTTGAAATCAGTCAATCAAAGCGGCTAGAATCCGCACCTTTTATCCTAGAAGTGTATTGATTCGAACGGAGCGTATACGCTTCGTCTACAGTGAACAGGCAACCTATTTCACAAGATGTATAAGCTACCATGCTAAGGAACTGGCGGAACCTTAAATCAGCAAGTGTTTAGGGTCTTTTTACCTAGAAATGCAGCGAAATCGCCAGGAAAGTGGTTGAGGTGCGTTGCTTAAGCACGTGCAACAGGTAGTGTAGGCAGCAGGAAGATCTCCCCCACTCTCTCTCACAATCTCTCACTTTTTCTCTCACACCAGCTAGGGTTTCTAGCAAATTCAGATGGGTGAGAGAAGTGAGGGTTTAAGGCCCTTTTATAACTTAAAACATTCTCAAAACAGGCTTGGAAACAATGTTTACTTGATGCCTAACCAAATCGGGGCTGTTTCGGTCCAAAAAGACATTTCGGGAGGTCCCCTGGACGAACGCGATCGGACTTAAGTTCATGCACGTCGGATGTCGTTCACATCCCATTTTCAGACCAGTGGTGTTCGTAGATCGCATGTGGCGGTCCAGTTTCAGTTCAGCGGTCATCGCACGTAGATCAGGTGTACAAGTCTCATGATATGAAAGAGAAATTTTTTCTGATCCGAGGGTGTAATTTGGCTGAATTCTGTCGGTCAGAACGCTTAATAATAACGCGCCAAGTCGTGTGCCAGATTTGAATTTCAAAATTCCAAATCTATCCTATTCTCACTCTCTTCACTCCAGGCTCAATGAAATAGCCTCTGAATGTCGGTTGGACTTGATTTTCGAAATGATTGTCAAGTACAGCTAGGCGGTCATAACGGTCTAAGATTGTAGGTATCGGACTTTCGACGCGCGGTCTAGATCCAATACAAAGTTTTAAAGAGGTCCTGAGAACAAACCGGTTTAGAGTTTGATCCGAGGTTTCAGAGTATTATAGTGTCATTGGTTCTACTCGTTTTGGGTCTTATAGAACGTATTTAAAGAGATCAGGGATGATTTCACAGCTACTCTAGCGTTGCGCTAGCTAACTTACGCTTATTTTCTAAAGGAATTAATCCTACGCGATTTCTGGTCGAGTTGGTACTCGAGTCCAAGTACGGATTTTTTCGGGGCGTTACAATCTACCCCCCTTAACAAAAAATTTCATCCTTGAAATTTGTATCTTTTCGTACTCCTCGAGAAGCTGTGGGTAATTCTTTCTGATCTCGGCTTCTGTCTCCCAGGTAGCCTCTTCCTCAGAGTGATGTGTTCACAATACCTTCACAAGGGGAATCACCTTGCTACGCAGTACCTGCTCCTTCCTGTCTAGGATATGCGTCGGTCGCAGGATATATGTAACATCCTCTCCTAACTGCACCTGCTCCCATCTGATGATATGGGAAGGATCAGAAATGTATTTCTTCAGCATAGAAACATGAAATACATTGTGAACGTGTAAAACCCGTATCCTAATTCGTACTGTTCCTGAGGCTTTCGCGGTCATTTCGATCGATTTTCGATGACTCGCGATCTGCAACCGGTGTTGCCCGCAATCCTGAGACGGATCCTGTCGGTCTGAGTCAGTTCGACCCGAGACTTGTACCAGTGCAACCGCGCTGTCGCCGCTGTTCCGATGCCGAGTCTCACGCGCCGAGGCGATACCCAGGCCAGGAGATGTAGGCCCGCGTTCAGTTCGAGAAAAACGCCACGGGTTGCAAGTATCAAGAGAATCTCTACGATATGTCCCATCAATCACATCAATCATAAATCAAGTACATCCCATCACAAGCCATCATTCATTCTTACCTCTCCTTACCCAAAGTCAATGCAACCCATGCTTAGCCCATTCTTTCCTTACAAAAAGTCAAAAGAACCCATCCCTTTCTACTCCATCACCACTCCTCTCTCTCTCTCTCTCTCTCTCATTTCACCCAAGCACCATGAGAGCTTGGACTTCCATGGCTTTCATGGAGAGCAAATGTGGCCCACTTTCCTATCTCCCATCTCCACCATCCTAAGTCGATCTCAACCTTTGAAGTGCCTCCATTGGATCTCTGATATACATTGATGGAAGAAAAAGTCCAAAAAGATCAAAGGTGGGTGCTTCTCTCCCTCTCTCTTTCCCTTTCTTTTATGACGGGTGGCTCACTTGGTGATGATCGTCCATCCTGCGGGATCGGTCCACCTTGATGGACTGTCCAACAGACGAGTTGTTACCGCCCGTCTGGACAGGTCCGGATGAAGGGAAATATGAGTATCAGCTTGATGCAGGACCGGCGTCGCATCTAAATGGTTGTGGGCCGTCCATTTACTGGACAGCCGGCAGTGCTGGCTGTTGTAGTGATGTCATCAGTGTGGTGGGCCTCAACATGCGGTGTGTAGTATTCCAGCCGTCCATTGATGCGGACGCCTCCATTTGCACGCGTTGAATGCACAACGTCCGGCAGCCGTTGCTGCTGGACATTGGTAAAACATTAATATCAGCTTTCTCCAAGCTCGTGGGTCCACACTTGTGGATCTCACATGAGGTATGTGCCTCATCTAAGCAATCCATCTGTCCTGACGGTGGGACCCACCTTGTTACGTGTTATGTATTCCCACCGTCCAGGACGGTACAGTGGGCTCCCATGTGATGTATGTGCGTTGAACCTACACCGTCCAGACCCCTGGACGGTGCGCTGATCATGATGTATGCATTATATCTAAACTGTCCATCCATTTTTTACTGGTGGCCGACCTTGGCGTGGACCCCACCTCAGTACACGTGTGTTGGTACACATCGTCCATCTGTTGGACATGTGGGGTCCACATTGAGGTGTGTTTGTCCACCGTCCATCTGAGGACGTGCTGGACTGAGCCCAGCAGCGGTGGAGAGCACCGTACCAAGCTGCTGCATTACGTCAGCAAGCTCTGAGGGGCCTATCATGAGGGTGTTCTATGTCCAAACCGTTCATCCGTGTGGAAATCCCACACGTGATGCATATGTAGTGCATCCACACCGTGGACGGTGGGGACCACCATGATATATGTATTTTATATTCGGGTCGTCCATGCCTGGACGATCCTGTGGGACCCATGCTCAGAGTATAATCCATGCCGTCCAGCCATGGGACGTCCAGCAGCCTCTGCTGCTGGACCGTATGAAGAGAAAGCATAAATACCTGCTTGAACCCAAAACGGGTGGGCCGTTGACGTGGCTTCACCCTGACGTTTGTGATTCACTCACATCGTCCATCTGTTGGGCGTATGGGGCCCACCATGAGGTATGTGTATCCACCATCCATTAGGGACGGTGGGGTCCACCGTGACTGATATGTGTTACCTCACCGTTAGGAGGTCTTCTGGACGGTGGGAGTCCACCGTAATGTATGTGTTCCTGCCACCCACCCTGCACGTGTGCTGCATCCATGCAACGTGGGACCCACCTCAGACATCCAACCGTCCATCTAAACGATGGGCTAGTAGGCCACCCCTGATGAAAGTATTTCATCCAACCATTTCGTGTGGGGCTACCTTGACTTGGTGCATTGCACCTACACCGTCCATTGGCTAGATAAGAGCCTACAATGATGTATGTATTGTAACTCCACACGTCTAGCGGCTGCACGAGTGATGTATGTGTTGAAATTCCACACGTCTAGCAGCTGCACGTGTAGAGCCTACCTTTGATGTATGTATCAACGCCATCCATCTATTTTTATCCAGGCTGTCCAGTGGGCCTGGACGATGTGGAAACACAAATATCAGTTTGATCAATACGTGGGACCCACCATGATATATGTATATATATATATGTGTGTGTGTGATATTCATGCCGTCCATCTGCTATGGGCCACACCCACGTGAACACCACCATGTTGAATGTATTTCATCCACACTGTACAGACATGTCTAGACGGTGCTGGACAATGGTTGGACAGTGCTGATCATCATTAGTAGGCCTTTGCCCCATGGAATTATAGTGTGCAGCGATACACATGTTGCACCCGCAACTATTGAGATGATTTTTGATGTAATTCTAAACTCCCATCCGTGAGGCCACCTTGACATATTTGGGGCCTATCTATGAGGCCCATCTTGATATCTTTATGGCCCATGTGCAGGTCCGTTTGTTTGTATTTTGACCCATATGACAGGGGCCACTTGTTGTGTGTATGAGGTCCATTTGATGTGGCCCCATTTGACGCATGTTGGCCCGTTGGTGCGGCCTATTAATGCGGCCCACTTGATATATATATACGGCCCATCGATGCAGTCTATTTTGATGTATTTTGGCCTGTGCGAGAGGCCCATTCTGATGTATTTGAGGACCATGAGTCGTGGCCCATGGTGATGTATATTGGGCCCGTGTATTTGACTCCTTGTGATGTATATTAGACCCTTGTATGAGGCCATGGGCCCACTGTATGTTTAGCCCTATATGGGCCACTCCTTGGGAGCAATGTTGGTTAGATGTCCACGTTGACGGGCGATGATGGTTAGATGTCCTCCTTATGACCTTCCCTTAGGCCTTGTCAGGCTCATTCTTACCGAGGTCGATTATCATGACCGATTACCGATTAGCGATCGAGGCTGTTTATCCTGATCGATTGCCGATTAGCGATCGAGGCCATTTAGCATGACCGATTTTTGATTAGAGATTGAGGCCGATTATCATGACCGATTATCGATTAACGATCGAGGCCGTTTATCCTGACCGATTACCGATTAGCGATCGAGGCCGTTTATCCTGATCGATTGCCGATTAGCGATCGAGGCCGTTTAGCATGACCGATTGCCGATTAGAGATTGAGGCCGATTATCATGACTGATTACCGATTAACGATCGAGGCCGTTTATCCTGACCGATTGCCGATTAGCGATCGAGGACGATTATCATGACCGATTACCAATTAACGATCGAGGCTGTTTATCCTGATCAATTGCCGATTAGCGATCGAGGCCGTTTAGCATGACCGATTGCCGATTAGAGATTGAGGCCGATTATCATGACCGATTACCGATTAACGATCGAGGCCGTTTATCCTGACCGATTGTCGATTAGCGATCGAGGCCGATTATCATGACCGATTACTGATTAACGATCGAGGCCGTTTATCCTGACCGATTACCGATTAGCGATCGAGGCCGTTTATCCTGATCGATTGTCGATTAGCGATCGAGGCCGTTTAACATAACCGATTGCCGACTTTGCTTATCGTGGCTGATTGACCATTGCATATGTCATAGTACGGGTTGTTATGAGACTCCCTGGTAGGAGGAGATTGTCCACAGGAGCGCGCGGTTTACGCAGGATTGATGCATGACTGGATTGTATGACTCATGCATCTTGCATTGTGTGCTGTGATTACTATACGCCCTAGCGACATCAGGGTCGTAGCCTCCACAGGTATTTCGTGGATGGCCAGATGGGACACCGAAAAATCTGTTCTACATGGGGTGCTATAGATATCCCTGGGTGAAAGTCCCTAAACCCTCTTGGTTCCAGAGGTTGCTCCAACGTCTAGACCGAGTGGGTAGATGAGCGCCGAGTGCCGATTACCAGATGGCTGCATTCTCCACTGTGTCATGGTCGGTTGGAAGGGGGTGCGGCCTTACCTGCTCGAGAGAAGGGGGCAAAGCTAGGCTGAGTTTGACCAGCTCGAGGAATGGGTCCACTATCGACGAGCCGGGCCCGATATTGGCAGGCGGATAGTGAGGTCTCTTCCACTCGCCTTATTGCGCGCGATGGGGCGGCAATCTGGTTTGGAGTGTAATAGACCCCGGTGATTTCCCAGAGAGGAACCGTACTGATATGTGGACTTATTGAGTAGGAGTTGCATACTCATTCATTCATTCATTCATTTACTATACACTCGGGTTAGTGGTGCGCAACTAATTATTGTGTACCTTCGTTGTGGCAAGAATTTCGGTTGGGCACGCAACTAACCTGAGATCAGGAGTTTACCACGATGAGTCTGACTATCCAAATTTAGGTATGGGACTGGTTTGGATAGAAGTCCCTTGTGGTGGGCCCCGTAGCCTGTGATACTACGTGCTATCATCCCGACTTCACACTTCAGGCATGGTCATTTCATTCGCATCGCATATTGCATTACATCCACAGGCATATGACATTTTGAGTTGCTATGTTTCTACCCTTATATGGCCTAAATAGACTTAGCAAGATTTGTATATTGCATTGTATCCTTGGCATCTGATATTTATCTCTTTATGATTCTTTATTGCATAATTGTTCTATATTGCGTATCCTGATATTTATTGACTTATGGACTTGTCAGTATTTCTGCTTATTTCGAAGATGTACGAATTATGAATTGCCAGTGTTGTTGGTATTGTATGATTATGACATTGTATTGAATACTTGACACTTGCCTTGCACACACACTTACACCACCCTCTAAGCTTTCTATAAGCTTATGCACGATAGATGCGTGCAGGTGATGTTAGGCTGCAGCAGTGTTGAGCTTGGAGCGTATGGTGGTCTTCTGGAGCTTGATTCTCTATTTATGTATTTTCCTTTTTAGTATTGTATTCAAATGATTATATTAGTGAATATGTGATGACGATGTTGCTGTTGTGAATTGGGTAATCTTGTGGTTATGCTTATTACTAGTTAAATGTACATTTCAAAAAATAAATAAAAAAAATAAAAAATAAAAAAAAATCCTCCTTGTAGGATCCCAGGATCGGAATCTGGCATATGAATGCTAGGAGCCAAGAATGGGGTACTACGGAGGCTGTCCGCACCGGATTCGGCGATCAGGATTCCTATGAATCCGATTTCCAGGTTTGGGGCGTGACAGAACGCTCGCGAGAGGTGTGGGTAACGCCAAACGGTATGGCATTGCTCCCACACGATCGAGGATCTAGAATGGACCAATGAATCGCGATGCCAGCTTCCCCTTCTTCCCGAACCGAAGGACTCCCTTCATAGGGGAAACTCACAAAAATACATGATCCCCAACCGTGAATTCTAGCGGCCGCCGTCTCGTATCGGCATAACTCTTCTGTCTGCTCTGCGTTATGAGAAGCCGACATCTAATAATATCAATCTTCTCCGACATCGCCTGCACTAACTCTGGGCCAATCAATCTACGCTCACCGACCTCTGCCCAGCAATGCGGTGCTCGACAAGGTCGCCCATGCAATGCCTCGTAAGGTGCCATACCGATACTCGCATGAAAACTGTTGTTGTACGCGAACTCCGCATATGCAAGACAGTCATCCCAACTGTCCTTGAAGTCCAATGCGCAAGCTCGCAACATGTCCTCTAAGATCTGGTTCACCCGCTCTTCTGCCCGTCTGTTTGTGGGTAGAAGGCAGTACTGAACTTCAACTTCACACCCATAGCCTCCTGAATGCGAGTCCAGAAAATAGAAGTGAACCGCGTGTCTCTGTCCGACATGATCTCCAACGGAACTCCATGCAGACGCACGATCTCTCTGATATATAGTCTAGCCAGCTCGTCTACAGAGTTCGTGACTCTGATCGGTAGGAAGTGCGCCGACTTCGTCAGACGGTCGACGATCACCCATATGGAATCATGTCCCTTCCTTGTCTTCGGCAGCCCTGAAACGAAATCCATGGAAATGAAGTCCCACTTCCACTCTGCGATCGGCATAGGCTGAAGAAGTCCAGGTGGTCGGCGATGCTCTGCCTTCACCTGCTGGCAAGTAAGACAACGGGACACGAACTCTGCTATGTGGGTCTTCATACCTTCCCACCAATAGGTCCTTTTCACGTCGCGATACATCTTCGTACTTCCTTGATGCATCGCGAGTCTGGTACAATGCGCAGCCTCGAGAATCTCTCGTCTCAAGTCAGGGATATCTGGGACGCATAGGCGGCCACAATAACATAAGCCCTCATCCGTGCCAACTCGCCACTCGGCATTTGCATCATCACTGGCCTGCTCTCGAAGCTCAGTCAGACGCGCATCATCCCTCTACGCCTCGATGACCCGGTCATCGATCTAAGATCGCACCTGCACATGTGCGATGAACTCATACGGCTCCTCTACAGTGAGTTTCTGCTCAAAGTCTCGTAAAAACTCAACCATATCCCACTCAGCAACCATCAGCAGAGCCGTAAACTTTATCGCCTTCTTGCAGCTCAACGCGTCAGCCACAAGGTTCGCCTTCCCAGGATGGTAAGAGACTTCGAACTTGAAGTCCTTCAAAGTCTCCATCCATCACCGCTGCCTCATATTCAAGTCTCGCTGCGTGAATATGTACTTGAGGCTTTTGTGGTCGCAAAAGAGCTCGAACTCCTCTCTATAGAGGTAATGTCTCCAGAGCCTCAGTGCGAATATGACGGCTGCCAACTCCAGGTCGTGTGTAGGGTAATTCTCCTCGTGCTTCCTTAATTGTCTCGAGGCATACGAAATTACCCTGTCCTTCTACATAAGGGCACAACCCAGACCAACGCTAGACGCGTCAGTGTATATAGTGTATCTAACCCCTTGCTCTGGCAATACTAGCACAGGGGCGGACGTAAGTCTGTCCTTCAGCTCCTGAAAAGATGACTCCGTCTTTCCATTCCAGGCGAACTTCATGTCCTTCCGTGTCAACTGAGATAAAGGTCTCGCGATCTTCGAGAAATCCCGAATGAAGCGTCGATAATAGCCAGCGAGACCTAAGAAACTCCTCACCTCAGTGACAGAACCAGGCTGCTCCCAGTCCTGAACTGCAGCTACCTTTGCCAGGTCAACTGCCATCCCATCCTTGGATACCACGTGTCCCAGGAATTTCACTTCCTGCTTCCAGAAGTCGCACTTCTTATACTGTGCGAACAACTGATGCTGTCTGAGTGTATCCAGGACCAAGCGCAAGTACTCCTGATGCTCCTCTCGACTCCTGGAGTATACCAAAATGTCGTCAATGAACACAACAACGAATCGATAGAGGAAAGGCCGAAATACCTGGTTCATCAGATCCATGAACACGGCTGGTGTGTTCGTGAGACCGAACGACATCACAAGAAACTCGTAGTGGCCAAAGCTGGTCCTGAATGCTGTCTTCTGCACGTCCTCATTCCTGACGCGCAACTGATGATATCCTGACTGAAGATCAATCTTTGAGAAGTACTGCGCTCCTCTCAACTGATCAAACAAGTCATCGATCCTGGGTAAAGGGTACTTATTCTTCACCGTGATCTGGTTTAACCTGCGATAATCAATACACAATCGCATCGAACCATCCTTCTTCCTTACAAACAGGACTAGTGCTCCCCAAGGAGACACACTGGGTCGAATAAGGCCAAGCTCCAACAGACCATCAATCTGCATCCTCAACTCCTCCATCTCACACGGTGCCATGTGATAAGTCGGTAGTGAGACGGGCGCGGAACCAGGCACCAGATCGATAGTGAAATCAATCTCTCGTCGAGGCGGTAAACCAGAGATCTTCCTGAACAGATTCCCAAAATCACAAACGACTGGCGTATGCTCAAGCATCGGGGCATCAGCGTCTCGAAGTAAAGAAGCATAGCTAAGTATGCGGAAGGGGAGATTTACCCGAACTGAAAATGTAAAACGCGTGCCCTCTGGCTCTACACCGTCACCATACGAGTCTCGCAGTCAATCTCGGCCCTCCCAGCAGTCAACTAGTCCATGCCAAGAATGACATCGAGATAAACAAGAGAGGGGTTGATGATAAGATCAAGAGCCATCGTCCTGCCTCCCAGATCCACCAAGCAACCCTCACACATCTGGGTGACATCAGAAAAATCTCCATGAGCTGAAAGGACTCGACTCCATGCATACGAATGGTCGGCAGTCCAAGACGCCTGACTATGGAATGCGATATCAAAGAAAGTGTGGATCCAGTATCCACCATCACAAGTATAGGAATACCTCCGATGTGGGCAGTGACCTCAAAGACAATGCTGAGAAGTCTCTGTCTCGGCTGCCTCAGCTGTCAAGGCATGCACCTGCGCCTGCTGTGGCCGGTTCGACCACTGTACCATGGGCCGTAAAGGCGGCCTGAACTGAGATACGGGAGGTCTGAAGGAAGGGTGCGCAGGAGCCAACCGTAAAGGCAGTGTTGATATAGCCTGTGAGCGTGTACGGTCGATCTTCTGCGGCGGCGAGAACCCACTGTCCCCCATCCGAGCGAAACTACTCTGTGCTAAATGGCCCGATCTCCCACAATATGTACATGATAAATCGGGGCGCTGCATCGGGGTACTGGCGCTGTAGCCCTAGGAGGAGGGTCGACGCAAGGCCTCTTGCCCGCAAAGGGCCTGTCCTGCAACTCTGGTCGTGGCCTAGGAGCAATAGGGCCACGAGATCGCGTAAGTTGATCCACATCCTGCTCTGCCCGCATGGACATGTGAATCAGCTCTGCGTAGGAGGGAATGCTCACACAACACATCTTCGACCCAATATCCGATCGCAAACCCTCAGAAAAGAGCCGCATGCGCATCTGCTCATCTGTCAGTATAGTCGGGACGTATCTGCCCAACTCAGTGAACCAATGCTCATACTCAGTCATTCGGGGTTTGAAACCTTTCAAAGAACGTCTCAAACCCGGCTACTTACCACCAAGGAGCTACTTAGGTCGCTTCACGCGACCCTAGATGCGTTACGGACTCGATCAAGCGATCGATACGAGTAGACTTCGCCTATTGACGAAACTGCGATCCTATAAGTATTTTTAGACCTTTTTCACACCCACCTAAGTCAAAGGAAGCGACAGCGTACGTCGCGTGACCATAACCTAGGCCCGGTATAATCTCATTCATGCTCTGATACCAACTTGTAACATCCTGAAAATCGGGGGTCGTATATAAACCCGACTCCCGAGTTCCAGACCGTCACTTATGCAACAAAAATGATTATGATTCAATGTTGTCTGAGTTAAAGCATTCACATGAGTAAAAGTATACCAAAACTGTAATTCATACTCCAGATTCAGTGATAAAAGCAAGCGGAAGACTGGAGGAGATACATATCACTGTATGGAAAATAAAATAGATCTCAACTGTCTCCAAAGTATGAATACATCTCTGAGTCTCATATACATGTAAATAAACATAATCAAAATGTCAAAAATAGTCCCACTAAGAAGTCCCGCCAATCCAGACCACCTAAGCAAAACCGTCGTGGTACTGCATATATAAGAACTCGTCCTGGTCCTCATCATAATCCGGCTCTACCTCCTGAATCGCTGCCTCACCTGCATCTAAGACAGGGTCTGGTGGGTGTTGCAAACACCATCCCGTAACGTGGGAGTGAGTAGCTAACTCAGTGGAATAATAGAGCAAAGATTATCATGTTCTCAAATCAATCATGCGATAATAGTAAAGCAGTAAATCAAACATTCCTAATACTGTTGTTAATGCAATATGACGTGACATGATGGATGCCCTCACCAATGATCTCCCTCATACGGCACCATCTTACACCCACGACATGCTTTCTTCCCACAGTGCTCCACATCTTCCAGGCACATGCAATGTGATGGTGATATGATTACCGAGTTATTATTAGTCCATTCATACAGCAGGATTAGGAAACTAAGGTACTTCCCTTATATCAATCCCAACACAGATCCTGTCTAGGGTCGTCACTCCTAATGATCTCATACGATGTATATTTTATAGGTCGCTGCAAGGGCTGCCAGGGCAGTTGCTCGCACTCGTTGCACCGCTCCCCCATCACCTTATCAATACAGGCCTACTGTACCCTCATTGCTACGAAAGGGTCGTCGCCTCCCGTAGACTCAGAATATGCTCGCGGTCACTACAAAGGCTCGTCGCCTGATCAGTGTAGGCCGACAGCAAGAATATAGTGTCCCATACCACCATGATCTACTCACGAGTCATAGGTGCTCACTGGTCACTACAGGAAGGTTTGTGGCCCCAGCGTAGGCCGACAGCTCGACCACGGTGTCTCATACCACCATGCCCGGCTCATGAGTCTTTATGGATCAAGGTACCATGGTTAATAGGATTTACAATGGTAAGTTCAGTACCCTAGGTTCAAGCAGTTATGACTCATACAAGGTGAACATACAATGGCCTGTCGGGTTACTTGACGGGCTCGACTAGTACGAGCGCATCTCAAGCTGAGCGACATGAAGTGCATAGAAGTGTATTGATTCGAATGACATTGAAAGCATTGAAATCAGTCAATCAAAGTATCTATAATCCGTACCTTTTATCCTAGAAGTGTATTGATTCGAACGGAGCGTATACGCTTCGTCTACGGTGAACAGGCAACCTATTTCATAAGATGTATAAGCTACCATGCTAAGGAACTGACGGAACCTTAAATCAACAAGTGTTTAGGGTCTTTTCTTACCTAAAAATGCGGCGAAATCGTCGGGAAAGTGGTTGAGGTGCGTTGCTTAAGCACGTGCAACAGGTAGTGCAGGCAGCAGGAAGATCTCCCCCACTCTCTCACAATCTCTCACTTTTTCTCTCACACCAGCTAGGGTTTCTAGCAAATTCAGATGGGTGAGAGAAGTGAGGGTTTAAGGCCCTTTTATAACTTAAAACATTCCCAAAACAGGCTTGGGAACAATGTTTACTTGATGCCTAACTAAATCGGGGCTGTTTCGCTCCAAAAAGACATTTCGGGAGGTCCCCTGGCCGAACGCGATCGGACTTAAGTTCATGTACGTCGGATGTCGCTCACATCCCATTTTCAGACCAGTAGTGTTCGTATATCGCACGTGGCGGTCCAGTTTCAGTTCAGCGGTCATCGCACGTAGATCAGGTGTACAAGTCTCATGATATGAAAGAGAAATTTTTCCTGATCCGAGGGTGTAATTTGGCTGAACTCTGTCGGTCAGAACGCTTAATAATAACGCGCTAAGTCGTGTGTCAGATTTTGTAACATCCCAAAAATCGGGGGGTCGAGCAAAAACCCAACTCCCGAGTTTCAAAATGTTATTTATGCAACATAGATATGTATGATTGAATGTTGTCTGTGATAATGTATTAAACATGAGTGAGATTAAGCCAGAACAACATATCATACTCCAGAGACAGTTAAATTCACAAGCGGAAGATTGTGATAGTAGGTATAACATATATAAACTGTTGTATGTCTCCAGAGTGTGAACATGTTACCAAGTTATATACATACATGTATACTCCAAAAGTAAACAAAAAGAATATACATGAGTGCTCTGAAAATATAAAATGACAAGTGTCAAGGTATCTAATCAACCTCCCTGCAATCCCGTCAATCAGAACACACATAAAGGAGGGATCCTCCTCATCATCATCAAGTTCGGCTCCGCTTCACAGGCCGCGCCATCATCTGCAATCACAAAAGGGTCTGGTGGGTGTCCAGAAACACCGTTCCGTAACGTGGGAGTGAGTAGCTAACTCAGTGGAATAATAGAGCAGAGATTAACATGTTATCAAATCAATCATGCGATAATAGTAAAGCAGTAATTCAAACATTCCTAATACTGTTGTTAATACAATTATGACATGACGTGATGTATGCCCTCACCGACGATCTCCCTCATACGGCACCATCTTACGACCGCGGCATGCAATCGACCCTCAAGTGCTCCACATCTTCCAGGCACATGCAATGGTATGGTGATATGATTTTTGAGTTGTTATTAGTTCATTCAAACAGCAGGATTGGGCAACTAAGGTACTTCCCTTATATCAATCCCAACACAGATCCTGTATAGGGTCGTCACTCCTAGTAATATCATACGAGGTATATTTTGTAGGTCGCTACAAGGGCTGACAGGGCTGTTGCATGCACTCGTTGCTCCGCTCCCCCATCACCTTATCAATACAGGCCTACTGTACTCTACTGCTACTGAAGGGTCGTCGCCTCCCGTAGACTCAGAATACGCTCGCGGTCACTACAAAGGACTCGTCGCCTGATCAGTGTAGGCCGACAGCAAGAATATAGTGTCCCATACCACCATAATCTGCTCACGAGACTAAGTGCTCACTGGTCACTACGGGAAGGTTTGTGGCCCCAGCGTAGGCCGACAACTTGACCACGGTGTCCCATACCACCATGCCAGGTTCATGAGTCTTCGTGGATCAAGGTACCATGGTTAACAGGGTTTATAATGGTAAGTTCAGTACCCTATGTTTAAGCAGTTATGACTCATGTAGGGTGAACATACAACGGCCAGTCGGGTTACTTGACGGGCTCGACTAGCACGATCGCATCTCAAGTTGTACGACATGAAGTGCGTAAAACACTTCGTGTGGCCTAACCACTGTTGCCAACTCCAAAACACGACTCGCGTTCATCGACGCGTCGTTCGTGGCAAATATAAGCCAACCACGAATTCGCTCGGTTACCGACTGCCTGGACTAAGTATAGTCCCAAACACATATGAATCCACATCAGCAATCATGTGAGAGTATTGGAAATGAAACACAACCATGTGAGCATGTTAACACATGTTATATCGTACAACTCAAGTAAATCATCTGACACATGCCTTTCATACATATAGTGAAATTATGCATATCGCTAACATATAGGAAATCATTTCCATCAGCATATTAATTGAGAATTCAATCTCAAACTAAATCATAATGAAATCATCAAGCACATGTTATAACATACAAATCAAGTGAATCATCAAGCACATGCATTTCATTCATATAATGAAATCATGCATATAGCTAACATGTAGGAAATCATTTACACCAGCATATTAATTGAGAAATCAATCTCAAATTAATTTATAACACCATTTAATTCAATACATACTAATACAAGCATTTATACAAACACTTACACTAAACACTTAAGTCTACATATAGTATGTCGACTCAAAGTGCGCATTGAGGCGAATCTCTTCGCCAAACTAATTATGCACGTATTCCTAACATTCTAATGCGACAACAAATCATGTCAATCACATCAGCAAAATATGAATGAAATCAGTACTTCCTACAAATGACTAAAATGCCCTAAATCTCATATTCTTCGCCGGTTTACGAAACAGGAAACGGACAGCATGTTGTACATGTCAAACGGCGTTGTCGTCGATAATCTACTATTAAATGACATTGAAAGCTTTGAAAACAGTCAATCAAAGCGTCTAAAATCCGCACCTTGTCTCTTATAAACGTGTCATTTCGAACGGAGCGTATACGCTTCGTCTAGGGCGATAAGAGAACCTAATTTATGAGTTCTATCAGTTTGCATGCTATGGAACGGAATGAATGACAAATCAGCAACTTCTAGGGCTATTTCTTACCTGAAAACGTGGAGGAATCGCCGGCTAGGTGATTGAAGTATGTTGCTGAAGTACGTGCAACAGGCGGCACAAAGGCAAGAAAATTCTCTTCTACCTTCTCTCACAAACTCTCACCTTTTCTCTCTCCCAATCTAGGAATTTTTGCAAATTCGGATGGGAGAGAGGAGTGAGGGTTTCAACCCCTTTTATAAGCTTAAAAATGCCAAAAATAGGCTCCGGTACAAGGTTCACTTAGTGCATAACTAATTCGGGGCTGTTTCGGTCCAAAAGATGCTTTCTTGTGGTCCCCTGGTCGAATGCAATCGGAATTAAGCTCATGCGTACTAGATCTAGCACGTATTAAGTTTTCAGTCCGGCAGGGTTCACAGATCGCATGTGGCGGACCAGTTTCAGTTCAGCGGTCACCGCACGTAGATCAGGGCTGCAAGTCTCATGATATAAAATAGAAATTTTTCCTGATCCGAGGGTGTAATCTGACTGAATTCTGACGGTCAGAACGCTTAATACTGACACGTCAAGTCGTGTGCCAGATTTGAATTTCAAATTCCAATTGTGTCCCTATTCGCACTCTCTTCAGTCCGGGCTCAATGAAATAGCCTGTGATTATCGGTTTGACTTGATTTTCGAAATGATTGTCAAGTCCAGCTAGGCGGTCGTAACGGTCTAAGATAGGAGGTATCGGACTTTCGACGCGCGGTCTAGATCCAATATAAAATTTCAATGTGGTCCAGAGAACAAACCTGCTTAGAGTTTGGTCCGAGGTTATAGAGTATTATAGAGTCATTAGTTCTACTCGCTTTGGGTCTTGTAGAACGTATTTAAAGTGGTCCAAGTTAATTATACTGAGTATCCAGTTTGGTACTCAACCAAACTCTACTCTAATTATGGCAGAATACGGTCCTAGAGCCATTCTATCCCCTATTTTGGGAACTTCTAGGTATCATATAATCTTTATTATTTTTTTAAGAGTTCATCATCAAGTTTACCCTAACTCCACCAAATTTCATAAGATTTTGAGTTGTAGAAAAATTCTAAAAATTCCAGAAGCAGCAGATGTCCAACAAGTGATTATCGGAAAGTTGCTCACAATGACCTACTTTAAACTATATTAAATATTTTATTATATTTTTCACATATTTTTATATAAAACTATACTCATTTATCTTCAATCTGGTTTTTAAATCACCTAAATCGGAGTTATAACGAAGGAGATATGATTTTTCAAACTCTAAAGAAATGCGCATGAAAAAAGGTGCAGAAACTCGCTGTACGGACGAGTTCGGCGATGCATCGCCAAACCGGCGATGGCATCGCCGACCACTGACCTGTTTGGGGTGATTTCTCTATCTGATATTTGAAATGGGTGTATTTTAGAACCTGGGATGAGTTATTTGACATGCAATATATGATTTTGGGGTAGGAGAAGCTGATCTATCCAATTAGTCTCCTTATTTAGTGAGACTTCAAAAGGTTAATGGTTAAAAATCCTTTTCATTTATTTATTTACTATTCATAATACTTTTTTAGCTTAAGTATTGATCAACATCACCTAAACTTTAAGATTTGTGTCTAATATGAGAGCTCTTAGAAAATTTTGAAGGATAAAGTAGTAAAAGGTGAGATTTTCGAAGGAAGTAGGGATTTGAGACTTTTGGATTGAGTTTTGAGAAGTTAATCAAGGGTTAGGATTGACCCATTGCCTAAGGACGTCTAACCCCAGGTTGGCAAAAATCTGGGGTGTTACAATCTACCCCCCTTAAAATAAATATTCGTCCCCGAAATTGGCTAAGGGTAGTGAGTACTTTTTCTAAGGAAGGTTCAAATCCTATTTAATAACCTAACCTTACGTAGAACCTAACTCAGCTGTTTCGATCCTGGGCCAGTGGGGAAGAGGCTAACCACGCTTCCGCTGCGCCACTCTAGTCCAACGGTTGCATTAGATAATACTAATAAGATTGGGCTCGATACGTTCTACCCCCCTTAAAACTTGGTTCTACTTAAGGTTTAAGATTCTATGTCTCGCCCCATACATCAGAACGAGGTGCAACTTAAGACCTATCCTTCACATGAATTGGGAAACAACCTCTCATCACAGTGGTTTTCCTTTGCTAATGATGCGTTCTATAGCATTGGTATCTATGGCGATAGAGATGAGCCTAATCTCTATTGTGGTTGAGTTCAGGGGCAGGTATGAGTCGGTGGCAAGATGTCGAATTCTTTACTGGCTTTAAGTCCTCGCCATTTCCCGAGGGCAATGTGATCACATTTGGTTATAGGTGGTTGGGTCATCACAGAAGAAAGATTGTGTAGTAGGTCTGAGCCGGATACATAGACTTTCTGCCTAGAACAGAAAATTTACCATATCAGTTCTTAATCCTAGACGATGCCGATCTTCTGCTTGATCAGAGCATTGGATTTATTGGCAACTACCAGGATTTAGAAGTCAATTCAAATCGCGAATACTTCACTGATAAATGCATTTCCTTTATTCCGCGTTCCCGAATGCAATAAGTCCTTGGGAAAGGCAATTCTAAGGGGCATGCTAGTTCATTCTAAGTTCAATCTGAGGGATTTATAAATTTTCCCTGAGAGTGAATGGTTTTAAGTTAAAAACACTTTTCTATGGGTTACAACAGAAATCTATAAGTAAGAAGGGGATCTATCGAAGGAATAAGGTTCTACTTCAACCAAATCTAACCTACAATTCCTTAGCATATATAGGCCTTACACTACTTAAGGTAATTAGTAGGCCAGTCTGTAACTCAGTAGCTATAATCTAAAGCCTAAGATTATACGTTAAATGGTTCCATACCATTTCTACTACAGAGAATTCTTCTATTGCTTAGGGTCAAGATTGTCTAAATGGAATTAGCTTTCCTATATCGTCAAATCCTTCAAATCTAGAAGTGATAACACTGGGTCCAAAACGCTAAGGGCCTATATGGCCAGTAGCATTAAATTGTATTAAATGGAACGACATTCCTAGTCCCATGGCGGGATTGGAAGTGGCATGCTTGGTAGGAGGGCGGGGTGGGATAAAAACTAATTTGTAGGCTGAACCCCGGGAGTTACAATACTCCCAATCTAGGGACAATACCTCACAACAAACGAACGGCACGCACTCCATTCAACAAAATTCAGCTATATTAAGCCCAAACCACTAACACAAACACATTTTCTACCTAACAACAACAAAACACAGAAATTTCAAACGGTAATCAAACAAGCGAAGAACGTGGAGAAATGGGATGGGTAAGCAGGTTTTCACGAGTCTGAGGATCAAATAAAAGGGACATGAGAGAGAGGACGATGGAAATGGAGGAAAAGATTGAAACAGCCTTAACAATAGCCATGAAAAGCGAAGGAAATGCGGAGAAATGGTCGCCCAAATGGACAGAATGAAATCTAGGCATTGTAGAGGGATGCTTCAAGCTCCCTTAGGATGGATTTTCAGAAAGAAAAGAGAATGAAAAAGGGGAATGGAGAACCTCACGATTTCAGCTCGATTTGGGGGTTTTTTTAGAGCTCCAAATGATGAAATCTTCTAGAGGGAGGGCTGCAATCTTCAATAGAACGATGAAGTGTGGTCATTTTTGTCCAAGGATGGATTTAGGGGTGGTTTGGAACCACGATTTTGGATTAGGGCAGCTAGAGAACTGAAATGGAGCTAGGGGAGGGGCTGTTTGTGAAGGAAGTACCTCTATTTGGGGTTTCCTACGGTCGGACACCACATGGAGGGGTTGTACTACCCCAAAAGACCCCAGATCCTGGATTTTACATTAAGTGGGCCACAGTGGCCAGCGATGCATCGCCGACCATCTCCCTGGTCGGGTGGTGGGACCACATGGGTTTGGTCCCCCATGGTCCAGGGACCCCAAATAACTATGGGCCCCACCTTGGTTCATTGTATTTTGACCTACATAGGCCCAAACATGAGTTTGGAGATTTTTGGGGAAAATCTGTAAACCTGAATACAAAATCCTATCATGCAGCATATTATTTTGGGGTAGAAGGAGCTAGTACATCCATCTATCCTATTAGTTGCTAAAGAAAGCAAACTTAGAATGGCCTAATGGCCAGTTTTTATGAAATTTTACTATTCACTGTAAAATTTTATTGAAGTATGATTTTGTATCATTTTCATACTAGGTTCAGTGTTTAACATGAAAAGGATAGAAAATAATTGAAGAATGGAGTGGTAAGAGGAAGAATTTTGAAGATTCTAGGTAAAACGAGGTTTTTAAGCCCTGGCGATTGAATACAGGGGTTGTGGTTGTCCCACAGCCCAAGGATTTATATTTACGGGTTTAGAATCGTTCAAAGAATGTCTCGACTCACTTACCTACAACCTAGGAGCTATTCGGGTTGCTTCACGCGACCCTAGATGTGTTACGGATTCGATCACGCGATCGATTCGAATAGTCTTCGCCTATTGGCGAATCTGCGATCCTAAAAGTGTTTCTAGACCCTTCTCGCACCCACCTAAGTCAAAGGAAGCAACAGCGTACGTCGCGTGACTATAATCCAGGCCCGGTTTAATCCAAATCATGCTCTGATACCATCTGTAACATCCCGAAAATCGGGGGGTCGAGCAAAAACCTAACTCCCGAGTTTCAAAATGTTATTTATGCAACATAGATATGTATGATTGAATGTTGTCTGTGATAATGTATTAAACATGAGTGAGATTAAGCCAGAACAACATATAATACTCCAGAGACAGTTAAATTCACAAGCGGAAGACTGTGATAGTAGGTATAACATATATAAACTGTTGTATGTCTCCAGAGTGTGAACATGTTACCAAGTTATATACATACATGTATACTCCAAAAGTAAACAAAAAGAATATACATGAGTGCTCTGAAAATATAAAATGACAAGTGTCAAGGTATCTAATCAACCTCCCTGCAATCCCGTCAATCAGAACACGCATAAAGGAGGGATCCTCCTCCTCATCATCAAGTCCGGTTCCGTCTCACAGGCCGCACCATCATCTGCAATCACAAAAGGGTCTGGTGGGTGTCCAGGAACACCGTCCCGTAACGTGGGAGTGAGTAGCTAACTCAGTGGAATAATAGAGCAGAGATTAACATGTTATCAAATCAATCATGCGATAATAGTAAAGTAGTAATTTAAACATTCCTAATACTGTTGTTAATGCAATTATGACATGACGTGATGTATGCCCTCACTGACGATCTCCCTCATACGGCACCATCTTACGACCGCGGCATGCAATCACAAAAGGTTTGACTTGATTTTCGAAATGATTGTCAAGTCCAGCTAGGCGGTCGTAACGGTCTAAGATAGGAGGTATCGGACTTTCGACGCGCGGTCTAGATCCAATATAAAATTTCAATGTGGTCCAGAGAACAAACCTGCTTAGAGTTTGGTCCGAGGTTATAGAGTATTATAGAGTCATTAGTTCTACTCGCTTTGGGTCTTGTAGAACGTATTTAAAGTGGTCCAAGTTAATTATACTGAGTATCCAGTTTGGTACTCAACCAAACTCTACTCTAATTATGGCAGAATACGGTCCTAGAGCCATTCTATCCCCTATTTTAGGAACTTCTAGGTATCATATAATCTTTATTATTTTTTTAAGAGTTCATCATCAAGTTTACCCTAACTCCACCAAATTTCATAAGATTTTGAGTTGTAGAAAAATTCTAAAAATTCCAGAAGCAGCAGATGTCCAACAAGTGATTATCAGAAAGTTGCTCACAATGACCTACTTTAAACTATATTAAATATTTTATTATATTTTTCACATATTTTTATATAAAACTATACTCATTTACCTTCAATCTGGTTTTTAAATCACCTAAATCGGAGTTATAACGAAGGAGATATGATTTTTCAAACTCTGAAGAAACGCGCATGAAAAAAGGTGCAGAAACTCGCTGTACGGATGAGTTCGGCGATGCATCGCCAAACCGGCGATGGCATCGCCGACCATTGACTTGTTTGGGGTGATTTCTCCATCTGATATTTGAAATGGGTGTATTTTAGAACCTGGGATGAGTTATTTGATATGCAATATATGATTTTGGGGTAGGAGAAGCTGATCTATCCAATTAGTCTACTTATTTAGTGAGACTTCAAAAGGTTAATGGTTAAAAACCATTTTCATTTATTTATTTACTATTCATAGTACTTTTTTAGCTTAAGTATTGATCAACATCACCTAAACTTTAAGATTTGTGTCTAATGTGAGAGCTCTTAGAAAATTTTGAAGGATAAAGTAGTAAAAGGTGAGATTTTCGAAGGAAGTAGGGATTTGAGACTTTTAGATTGAGTTTTGAGAAGTTAATCAAGGGTTAGGATTGACCCATTGCCTAAGGACGTCTAACCCCAGGTTGGCAAAAATCTGGGGTGTTACGATTTGAATTTCAAAATTCCAAATCTATCCTATTCTCACTCTCTTCACTCCAGGCTCAATGAAATAGCCTCTAAATGTCGGTTAGACTTAATTTTCGAAATGATTGTCAAGTCCAGCTAGGCGGTCATAACGGTCTAAGATTGTAGGTATCGGACTTTCGACGTGCGGTCTAGATCGAATACAAAGTTTCAAAGAGGTCCCGAGAACAAACTGGTTTAGAGTTTGATCCGAGGTTTCAGAGTATTATAGTGTCATTGGTTCTACTCATTTTGGGTCTTATAGAACGTATTTAAAGCGATCAGGGATGATTTCACAGCTACTCTAGCGTTGCGCTAGCTAACTTACGCTTATTTTCTAAAGGAATTAATCCTACGCGATTTCTGGTCGAGTTGGTACTCAAGTCCAAGTACGGATTTTTTCGGGGCGTTACAATATCACTGTACGAAAATAAAATAATCTCAAACTGTCTCCAAAGTATGAATACATCACTGAGTCTCATATACATGTCATAAAACAAGAAATAAATGTCAGGTGATAGTCCAACTAGCATGTCCCACTGATCCAGGCCACCTACGCAAAGCCGTCGGAGAACTGCATATACGAGAACTCATCCTGATCCTCATAGTAATCCGGCTCAGCGTCCTGAATCACCTCATCACCTGCGTTTAAGACAGGGTCTGGTGGTGTTGTAAACACCGTCCCATAACGTGGGAGTGAGTGATCAACTCAGTGGAATAATAGAGCAAAGATTAACATGTTATCAAATCAATCACGCGTTAATAGTAAGCAAAAAATCAACCATCCCTAGGTACTGTTGTGTATGCAAGCATGAAATGACATGATAGTTGCCTCACCGACATACTCCCTCATGCGGCACCATCTGCGTCTGTGGCATGCTTTCTTCCCGCAGTGCTCTACATCTTTCAGGCACATGCAGTGCGATATGGATAATGATTACCGGGTTGTTATTAGTCCTTTTCATATAGCAGGATTGGAAAACTACGGTACCTTCCTTATATCAATCCCAACACAGATCCTGTCTAGGGTCGTCACTCCTAGTAATCACATACGATGTTATATTTGTAGGTCGCTGCAAGGGCTGTTACTCGCACTCGTTGCACCGCTCCCCCATCACCTTATCAATATAGGCCTAATGTACTCTCGTCGCTACGGAAGGGTCGTCACCTCCCGTATACTCAGAATACGCTCATGGTCACTACAAAGGGCTCGTCACCAATCAGAGCAGGCCGACAGCTCGAATGTAGTATCCCATACCACCACAATCGGTTCACGAGTCAAATGTGCTCACTTGTCACTACGGGGAGGTTTGTGGCCCCAGCATAGGCCGACAGCTCGACCACGGTATCCCATACCACCATGCCCGGCTCATGAGTCTTTATGGATTAAGGTACCATGGTTAACAGGGTTTCTAATAGTAAGTTCAGTACCCTAGGTTCAAGCAGTTATGACTCATACAGGGTGAACATACAGTGGCTAGTCGGGTTACTTGACGGGCTCGACTAGTACGAGCGCATCTCAAGCTAAACGACATGAAGTGCATAAAACACTTCGCGTGGCCTAACCACTGCCGCCTACCAAAAACACGACTCGCGTTCATCGACGCGTCCTTCGCCACAAATAGAAGCCAACCACGAATTCAATCCATTACCGACTGCCTGGACTAGGTCATAGCCCCAAGTATTTGTAAATCCACATCAATAATCATATGAGAGTAATAGAAATGAAATACAACAATACAAGTGTGTTAACACATGTTATAACATACAAAGTAAGCAAATCAATCCAACACATGTATTCCATACATATAAGGAAATCAATTCATATGGCAAACATAATGGAAATCATATACATCCGCATATTAATTAAGAATTGAATCTCAAAACCAATTCACAACACCATTTACTCAATATATACTAATACAAACATTTATACATACACTTAGTCTACACACTTTAGTCTACATAGCGTATGTCGACTCAAAGTGTGCATTAGGGCGAATCTCTTCGCCAAACAGATCATGCATGCATTCCTAATATCCTAACACGACAAATAACTATGACAAATATTTCAGCAAAATATGGACGTAAACAGTATTTCCTATAAATGACTAAAATACCCTAAATCTCATATTTTTCATACGCAGTCGAAATGGAAAACGGACAGCATGTTTTATATGTCAAACGGTGTGCTCGTCGATAATCTACTATTAAACGACATTGAAAGCTTTGAAATCAGTCAATCAAAGCGTCTAAAATCCACACCTTTCACCTTAGACGTGTATCGATTCGAATAGAACGTATACGCTTCGTCAACGACGTAACGACGACCTAATGCATAAGATACGTAAGCTACTTTGCTATTAAATCAAAGGAATCCCTAAATCAGCAAGTGGTAAGGGTTTTCTTACCTAAAAGTGCATTGAAAATCATCGGGAAAGTGATTTGAATGCATTGCTTTGGTACGTGCAAAAGATGGAGCAAACGGCAGAAAGTCCTCTCACAATCTCTCACTTTCTCTCTCTCTCTTTTTAGGGTTTCAAGGAAATTTGGATGGGAGAGATATGAGAGGGTTTAAAGCCCTTATATAGGGTAAAAACTAGCCTAAATAGACTTGGGAACAAAGTATACTTGAGTTATAACCAAATCGAGACTTTTTCGATCCAAAAGAGTGTTTCGGGAGGTCCCCTGGCCGAACGCGGTCGGACTTAAGCTCATGCCTACTAGATCTTGCTCACATGAAGTTTTCAGACCGGTAGAGTTCCCAGATCGCACGTGGCGATCCAGTTTCAGTTCAGCGGTCATCGTACCTAAATCAGGTCTACAAGTCTCATGATATGAAAGAGAAATTTTTCCTGATCCGAGGGTAAAATTTGGCTGAATTCTGACAGTCAGAACGCTTAATAATAACGCGCAACGACACGTGCCAGATTTGGAATTAATTTCTGAAACCTTTACCCTATTCTCACTCTCTTCAGTCCAGGCTCAATGAAATAGCCTCAGAACATCGGTTGGGCTTGATTTTCGAAATGATTGTCAAGTCCAGCTAAGCGGTCATAACGGTCTAAGATTGTAGATATCGGACTTTCGACGCGCGGTCTAAATCCAATACGGAGTTTCAGAGGGTTCTTGAGAGCAAACGGGTTTAGAGTTTGATCCAAGGTTTCAGGGTATTAAGCGTCATCGATTTTACAAGTTTTGGGTCTTGCAGAATGTATTTAAAGTGATCATGGACAATTTCACAGGTACTCTAACGTAGCGCTAGTTAACTTACGCTTATTTTCTAAAGAAAATAATCCTAAGTGATTTCTGATCGAGTTGGTACTCGAGTCTCTGTATGAATTTTTTCGAGGCATTACAAGTTTCTTTACACAATATTAAAGAAAGGGATGTCGTTAATTTCATGCAGAACACAATCATATACCGCTATGGTATCCCAAAGAAAATTGTTACAGATAATGACACTCCTTTAAAGAATAGAGGCATTCAAAAGCTCTGTTAGAAGTTCAGCATTCATCATTCGTTTTCAACACCTTACTATCCACCGGCTAATGGATTAGCAGAGGTGTTTAATAAAATGATAGTTAAGATACTGAAGAAGACGGTGAGCGGGAATAAACATGATTGGGATGAAAGATTGCAAGAAGCTTTGTGGGCATATCGAACTACTCACCGAACATCCACAAGAACAACGCCATATTCCCTAGTATATGGCGTAGAAGTAGTGATCCCAATTAAAATACAAGTAGCATCACTCAGAGTGGCAGTACACCAGTCCGTAACAAACAATGAGAATGCAAAGATAAGGCTAAAAGAGCTAGATCTGCTTGATGAAAAATGGCTGGTAGCCCAACAGCGGCTGCAATCATATCAAGCCAGGATATCGGCCACCTTCGACAAACATGTTAAATATCGTTCCTTCAAGAAAGGGGATATGGTGCTGATGTTGAAAAGGCCTGTAGTCGTCACCCGTCGGACTGGGGGCAAATTTGAGCCTAAATGGGATGTGCCTTATATAATAAAAGAAGTATACTCCAATGGTGCATATAGAGTTGTAGATTAAGAGGGACAAGGTATCGATATACTGGTCAATGCTCGCTTCATAAAGAGATACTATCCCTGAAGATGTTACTAGTTTTGATCTAGAACATTACCGGTATAATGATTCTGTATCAAAAAGGGGGCAAGAATGAACAAGACCATGTCTATATGTCATTAAAAGAACGAATAGAGAAAAATTTTGCAAGCATATCAAGACTAGATATCAAACAAGTAGCGCAAAAAGAAAGTGACCATCATTATTATCAAGCGAGTTCTAAAAAATCCTGTCAGAATTAGTATCATCACCATGCTGATATATTATAAACCACACAGACGGATCCTCCTGAAAATGTTATCAAGAGTGGTGACATATCATTCCCAATCGGAGAGGTCTATCATTCTCATAGAGTAATAACGAGGATCACACCCATTATTGCCTTTTAAGGTATTTTAAGGCAGTCTAGCCAAGTCCTAAAAGGGCCAGCTACGCATAATACCTATCAAGATCGTCATTCGGGCAGTGGCGAGAAGCCAGTGGCCCTAAAAAGCCCATGAAAGCCATCGTACAACTGATGAAGCCAGCGACTAAAAGCCTAAAAGGACAAAAGTCCTCAACGGCTAGTCATGCTTGTAAGACCAATGCTGTCTGTATAGCTTTTCGGTAGCGTCATGGGGAATAGAGGAAAATGCCCTCCCATGAATGGGCTCTACCTTGCAGACGAAGAAAAAGAGGGCTGTAGTGTGAGCTCTTCGGGCCATGTCCATAGATAGGCCAACCATGTGTAAGACCCCTCAGATTTAGGGTTATTGATTTTAGTACTAACTCATGAGGAAGGGCTTACACCTACTCATTGACAGACTGGCGGTACTGGATTTGATTCCCTAAAGGTCACCTTGTGGGCTCTATGAACTCTAGAGAGTTACCGTGGCCAACCCTGTGTGTAAATCCAACCAAGTTCACGGCCCTGGTAGCTTCATTAGGCCCCTCTGATGGATCGCGGTTTGTGAACTCACCAGGCAGTGAGAAGTCGAGCGAACTCCTAAGAGTTAAAGAGACCATCACATAAGACCACTTGACTCCACTACTCAAGAGTCTAAGAAACTGTACGTGCTCCACTACTCAAGAGCTTAAACTGTGTTTGACTGATTAAATTGAAATCTAGTACCGCTAACTAAGACAAGGATCATCTAGAAAATTCCTTGCTAAGAAATCATAAAAGGATATAAAAAAGAATAATGCATCAGCAATATAGCAGTACTTAAGGCATTATGCAAATAAAATAAAGCAAGGGGAAATATATTAAAGTTATACATCTTATAGTTCCCCTGTAATGCCTAACGCTGCTAAGTATTGTTGCAAATTCTCTTGAAAATTAACTTGAGCAGCAGCATGTTCCAGGCAGGCAGTCAAAATCATTCTCGCAGGATTAGGGAGACCAGCTAATTTCTCTTTTAGCGAGGCGATTAGCTCTTCATTCTTAATCAATTAAGATCTTTCGGAGTTTACAAAATGAAGGTTGCACTCTATCTTTTCTTGCACTCTTTCAATGTTTAGTTTCTCCTCTGAACTTTGTTTCTTCAATTGCCTGATCTCTTGTTTCAGAAGAGAAATGTGATTCTGGATAGCTGTTTCATTATCAGAAAAATTCTTCAGTTGCTCTTACAGAGATGATTGTTCTTGATCATAGCGAGACACAATCGGCTCTCTTTGGAGTACACAAGTTACTTCATATATTCTAAGGTTTTAGGTAGGACAATCACAATTTCAGCCGAGGACAGAGCAACTATTGAATTATGAAACTTTAAAAGAACATTGCGTACAGAAGAAACGTCAACTTTGACCATCCGTGCGGCACTGTCCAGGACATCTAAAGCGGCAATCAAATCAGACCATTGATCAGGATCCTTGAACATTTCAATAATCGCCAATATAAAATTTCTGATCAATGTCAATTTATACGAAGAAACCTTCTCAATTGATAGCATATTTGATGAGGTTCCAAAAGAGTCAGAGCTTGTCGAGCCGCTTCGAGGTACATTCCCTATTACGAAGTAAGAAATATAAAGTTATAATAAAATTATATGTGCAGGAAATCTAGAGAATGCAGATAGGAAAAAGAAATACTTTCTGCTGGTGCCGGAATAGTAAGCGGCTATGTCTCTCTAGCAAGAGGAGGCTTAGGTGCTACTATCTCAGCAAAGGAGGGAGCCATATCTACAGTACTTGAAGTAATGGTGGTAGAAGTAAACAGAACAATTGGCTCCACCGGAGAAGTCATTTCGCGTTCAGTACTTGAAGCAACCGTGATAGGAGTAGGCAAATCAGTTGGCTCCATTGGGACAACAATCTCGCGTACCACTGATAGCGGAGGTAGGGAGAACTTTGGTGAAGCTCTTGGTGCAGCAGGGGACAAATTTGGAGGAGAAGCACTATTTACCTCCGTATTTGCAGTATGATCACCTGAGAAAGAATGTGTGAGATAAGAGGGAAAGAAAGAACAAAAGTAAACGATGGTAGTAAAACTTTCTTACGTGGCGGATATCCATAATCAAGGAGTTCTCCTTCTTCTTCCCCTGTGATGGGCAAAGTTTTGGCAGGTATGGCTTCAGAAGTAGGGAGTGTATGTCCCTCGTCAGCTGGAGCATCCTCCATAGCTGTATCATTGTTGTTGCTAACATCAACTTTCCCCTCCTCATAATCAGCATCCTGGTCTTCTTCTTCCGTTTCACTTTCGTCAGAAGCAGTAGGCTTAGATGAAGAAGTTGAACGTATATCACTCGAATCTTTTTTGCTTGACTCTTCAACGAAAACTTGTTTCCCTTTGGAGGGAAGAAATTGTTGACCCTCTGGTTCAATCTCTGCGGTGGCTAAAATTGGAGGAACAACGTCTGTAGTCCCTTCCTGGGGAGAAATTTGGGCGCGTGTTCAGGATCTGGTCATTGGAGAAGAAGTTAGCTATTGTGGAGAAAGGCAAGTCCTGGAAATAGGGGAAGAAATTGACTGTTGCTAAGGGTGAGTGGAAGAAGAAGGCTGGTTTGGAGGATCGACAATATTCTCTAGCTGAGGGACAACCTCTTCTGTAACCTCTTCTCTTCGTGGATGTTGGAGAGGAATTTGTTCAAATTCACGAGTATCACCATATGTTGTCTAGCCTTCGAGAGTATTGTCAGGTTTTACTTCATGGATGGGTTCGTTTACGAAGATATGGATGTAATGATGACCGGCGGAGGGGGCATGACTTGTTTCTGCAATGAAACCAACTCCTGTTTCAATAACGTGACCCTTAAGTCTAGGAGGAGGAAGCCGTACAGTTTATTCACTGGTAGACTTTTTCTGACCAGGTAGGATTGGTGCACCCAACATCTCATATGGTTATATGACGCCCTTGGGGTACGATCGCAACTCGAAATGATAAAGGAAGAATTGGCCTGGCCTAATAATGGTTTTCAGATCATCGCCCAATTATATGGGCGAGTACCGTAACTCCGCATTCTTCTGGTGACTAGCCCACAATCATCTGGTACTGCTTGATCAAAGCTGAACTGATGGGAAAAATGGCTCGGATAATATGGCTCTCGCTAGAATTCGGTTCCTTCTCTCAGTGGGAGACTGCATGATCTGATCGATATAAAAAATCCCCTTTCTTCTGAAGAGAGTGATTCTGTGTCTGCTTTCTCCGTATCTACAACATAACGAGGCAAGCCAAAATGGAAGTAATTTATTTTGGCATTAGAGCCAATGACATCCTTTGCCCAATCATAAGATCTTTTCGCCATAGACCTCTTCTAAAAGAAGTGGAGAGGAACCTAGGAAGGGTGGATGTAAGCCTTTTCTGGTACTTCAAAGGTTCAGGGAAAGTAAACACCAAGCCAACCAAGGAAATAATGCATGGCATGTACGTTGAAGAAGAACCAATAGATGGGCTTTTCACGTGGCTACAATCTCTCCAAGGCCTCCGTAGATCGAAAAAAGAATGGGGGGAGCAAAAGAAAACTTAACTCCTTCAGCCATAGCACCCGCGACAACAAACAATGATGGGCAGATGATGTCTATTGATTTGGAACTAGGGAAGACCATCACGCTTAGCTAGTATGCGATAAATGCCGTAAGATCCCCATAGATAGAATATTCGGCATGACCTTTTATATTCTTTTGGAGACGTTCGAGCTCCCGTGAACGGTTGCCGTTAAACCTAAAAGGACGAGAAAATGAAGGTAAGGTTATTTATATATATATCTCAAAGTGCAATAAGAAGAGATTGAAGAAAAGAATTCTTACTTAAAAGCTCTGCTGAAATGGGCCAGCGATTGCATAGGATGAATTTTGTGGATGTTTGAGAACTTAGACATTTCCCTGAAAAGTTCAGTGGTCGATTCCGAAATGGAAGGGATGTGATCAGGGGAGGATACGAAAGTAAATTCCTCATTAGTGGGGACAAATTCATGAAGAATTTTTCAGTTATTGGCAGACCGGTGATCTTGTAAATATCCCAAAGAGTAATACTCATTTCTCCTTCTAGAAGATGGAAAGAATTGGTGGAAGGGCACCAATAGTTGAGGAATGCTTTTAAAATAGAAGCTTCCTTACAAAAGGAGAATGATGTCGCTTCGATTGCATGGAAGATATTGATCTTCGACAAAGTTCCAGCATACTTCCCCAATATTGCGGTGGCCCATTCGGAATAATAGTTATGAGGAGTAAGAAGATCTCTCGTTCTAAATTCTTCCGGGCTCCATATGATGGTGCGGTGGCTAAAACGCTGCTTGAGTTTCTCGTAGAAGCAGGTTGGATATAGACTGTGAACGTCGTAGGAGGGGAGAAGGAAAATCATGGGATGGATGTCGCCTGCTTTCTGTCTTGGTCTCGGTGGCTGCAGAATACTAACTAATAGTCTTGGCTCCTTAAATAACCAAGACTCCGTATATGCCAATCTTTCTGCAGTAAGGTGATCTCTGGGTTTGCAAACCAGCATAGAGAGATGGCGATGAATGTTGATCATAATTGAGATGAAGCCTTGTCTATATGGGTTGTCAAATGTTATGGTGCCTTGAATGGCACGAACCAACTCCTACGAGTTGTGGAGTTTCTTCCTGTTATGTTCTTTTATCTTTACTTGGAATTCCTGAGCTTTGTTGCGGTGATGCTTCTTGGGTCTAGAAGGAGGAGGGGTATCCTCTCTAGCAGGCGGCCTTTGACTGATCGTCTGATAATGTGTTGTCATTTTTAACCAATTTTCCCAATCGTACTCGCGGCCATGCTTCGGAGGCCTCTCAAGATCACCCATGGAAATGGCTCTGTGAATAGGAGACGACAGTGTCTCAATACATGAAGAAAAGTCAAACGTAGGGAGTACGGGTTCTTTTATATAAGCGGGGCGTCTAGGGGTCGTCTCGAATCACTTACGTGAGGGTTGAGCAGGAGAGGAAGGAGATCCTGTAGCTGGAGACGCTGCAGCCTGGAAAGGTTCAGTATTCAACAGCTCTTGATGTGAAGGGTGATCAGAAGGATGGTTTACAGCGATGAAGGTTCTTTTTGTATAGGCCATGATTGAGTAAAAATGGAAATGTGGCTAAGTTTGGAAAACTGACCAAGTGGCGGTTGCGCGGGCGGCGCAACAGTGCAAAAGACTTCAGCGTGTGGGAGTAGGTTGCTCGGATCGCGCAATGATTTTCGGTTGCACGGATAGCGTAGCAGTTCAAGGCCTTGTGTGAATGAAAATTTGTTACACGGGTCACACAACAACTATTGGTTGCACGAAAAGAAAATGCGGAGACAGAGTTTTACCACTACAAAGAGAAGAATGAAGAAATGAGAAGTGATGAGCTATTTATAGAGGAGAAGGTCGAGTATGAGCTCGAGTAGCCGTTGCATGAGTCACGCAACGACCTTAAGGAAAGTAAGATTTTTTAAAGATCGATTCGTATTCTTTAATTCAAGGGAACAGAAGAACGGATCAAGGGGGCATCTGTTGGAGCATAAAAATCATGAATTATGAACGAAGATTCAAATTTAGAAAACTAGAAATGAAATGAAGAAATGAAAAAGGAAGCAATTCTGTCGCACTAGTCGTGCAACCAGTCTTATGGATGGAAAAGCATTCAAGTTCGATCTTCACTGTTTCAAGCCCTCTCCTTTGCACAAAAGATAAGTTTAAAAGAGAGATCGGTTGATTAAATTCAACATTCCTCCTAAGTACTAGGAGATAACTGAAGCCACTATCGAAATGCTGTCGAATTCAAGATTTGACATACAAGCTTTATTGATTATAATTTGTTCATTTTAAAATATTTCATCTTAGAATCAAGGAATATGGAAGGGATGTAGATAAACTTAGAATCAATAATGCCATGATTGTTGTATGACATCTCTTTGTTACATTTGAATAAAGTAAATTTTCCAAATCAGATGCATTTGTTTCTTATTCGAAACAGATCTAACCATACAACTTACAATTCATGGTAGGATTCAAATATAGGGGGCACATACTTCCTAGTAACATTAGGGGCAATTTGACTCTTAAGATGATGATTTCTTCCCCTTAAGCTTTCCATTTCCAAATTAGTTTAAGTAATAATCTTTATTAAGAACTACAATTGTTATCTCATAGCATGCAACCTCTTATGAATTCTTAAGACATGATTTATATCTGATTTATGGTTGATAGTTGTGAACCATGATTGTATGTGATAGTTACTTACATAAAAACTCTCATTCTAATCGATAGTTCATATCATGACCCATTGTGATTATTACGCTCAACTTATGTCTGTCATGCTATAGCTATATGCTTTTACATAAATTATTGTAAGTCACTTATGGATCTATATTTACTACACTTACTAGTGAGTAATCCCTCTTGTGTATGTGAAGTCATGCTTAGGATGTAACAAGATAGAGTATGATAAGAAATGGACCCTTGATTTGGAGTCCATATGGGACATGGAACACTAATGTAGGATTTACCATCCATAGGTCATATGGCTTGAGTGGCTTAGAAATAACATCTTTAATCGCTCTGATTTAACCTTACTTGACCCATTTGCCATCTCAATTTAATGTTTCGAGCATCCTTTTACTGCTGTGATTTAACATCTGTCCCGTGTTTTCATGATTGCCTTACGTGCCTTCGATGGCCTATAACTATGCGATGGTAATCCCTACTTATCGAATTTTATTGACCATTGGTCAACGGGCATCCATTAAACATCTTAAGATGGAAAAATCTCATGGCCCGGGGATGGCGGTCATGTGTGAAAGTGCTATGTTGATAAATCCTAAGTATTGTCAAATTTTGGTGTGATAAACCAATTCAAGTTTGTATCTTGATTTGTATCAAGCTTGTGCATCTGTTTATATTAAATCTTCAATATTCGTTTTGTTTGTGCTAAATTTATCTTACTGATATCTATGAAGAACTTACTAAGATCTTCAAACTGGTAGAAAGTGAAGACTTTCATTTATCGAGTGAAGACATAGTTTTCAGGATCATTGCGGTTCAAGATCTGGAACCAGAAAAGTCCAAGAACTCAAGACCTAGTTGAAGATTATGTTTGGTATGTCGAGTTTAAGCTTTGAAGATCGCAAGAATTAAAGATACTGAAATGATTGATAGATTAAGTGTTCATATGTTCTATCTCACAAGTAAGGTATGATTGACCTAGATTGACCTTAGATCATGATTATATCATTTCAGACTTTTGGTCGGTTATTTTGGTCATTTTATAAGTGCAAAATTCTGTTCTTTCGACTAGCCCTAACACCGGCTCGTCCAGTCCTAGTATTTCTTTGACCAATCTAGGATTTGTTATGAATTTTTAGAATTTTTCTATTGGTCTACGACCAGTCCTAGAAACTGCTCGACCAGTCGTGTGAATAGTACTCAACCAGTCGTTTAGTGCTCTACTCATTTTCCAGTGAGTAATCTAGACTTACACGACCAGTTGCATAGGCCACTCGACCAGTCATGGGACTCACAAGGCCGGTCGTCTAGTTAAAAAATCTTATCGCGCCAGAATTTTTAAAAATCTATTTGGATAAGGCCAGTCATAGCTAACCAAATGCCAGTCGTTCTAACTGATTTTTCACATATAAATAGTGCTCGAATTTTAGAGTTTTTTAATTTAATTCTTATCATTTTTAAACAATCACTCTGAGCTAATTTTGAGTACATTCTAAGCTATTTTTGTGCATATTTAAGATTCTTTAAAGTAGCTCTTATTTTTTATTTTGATTCTATATTCCATTCTCATTTTGAAAATGAAAATTTGATTTACCCTTGAGATCAAAATCAATACAGAGTCCTTACTAATTAATTAAAAATCATCTAGACTTAGAACCCTATACACTTGTGAGACTGAACATTGAACATTTACGTTGTCGTCAAGTTGGTTCTACTGGGCTGCTTCAGAATCGTCATATAGATAAGTCTTTGCTTTTTCTGTAATTCAATTCATTTTTGGTTTATGAGATTGTTATAGAAAATCTCTATTTTGGTTTTGTCTGAGATGATCCAGAAAATCTCAAAGCGAGGGGTTTTTTGAATTGTGTAAGCCCATCTAAAGACACAATTGTAAAGTTTTAGGTGAACTTTGAAAAACCTATTTTGATTAGTGAACGCTAATATCCCGAGGGAGTGGATATTAGGAGTGGAGTAGTTGTGTGGCTGTTTATTAACAGTTGGTGTACACACAAGCGAACCACTATAATTCTCTGTGTTTGGTGGATGTGTGATTTATTTTTTTATATTTTATGGTTTAAGATTGTGGGATGTATTTGTGGATATAAATGTTGTAATGTTTATATTTCAGCGTTGTGTGGTGAATGTTGCAATAGATTAGTTTCTATTTCTTTCATATCCTCTTAAGTTTGAGTTTTTGATACTCACCCACATTCTAGTAAAGTTGTCCTACCATAAACCATTGGTTTTTGGTGTTAGGTTGTCCTTAGAACCAAGTTTGTATCAACATCTCAATATTTGATTTTTGAGGTTGTTATTTCCTTTTGTTATTTGCATCTTTTTTGGCTATCTGTTGTTTATATTCCACTTATTAATTTTTATTGGGCATAGTCCTATTCATCTCCCTCTAGGACATATAGCTCGCCCTTTTCAAGTAGTATCAGAGCCTAATAGCTTGTTTATTTGGATTTAATTCCTGAGCTAACCAATCTGAGCTTTTAAGATGTCAAATTTTGATAGCCTTTCTATAACTAGGCCTCCACTTTTTGATGGTTCTAATTATGCTTATTGGAAAGCCAGAATGAGAATATTCTTGAGTTTTCTTGATGAGAATATGTGGCAAGCCATAGTAACTAAATGGACTCCACCTACTATTGAAGTTATAAGCCTTGATGGAACTAAATCTCCAAGGGTTGCTCGCTATAGCACTTGGACCATTCTTCAAAGAATTGAGACTAGTGTCAATGCCAAGGCTTTAAATACAATTACTTGTGCACTATCACCAGATGAATTCAAAAGAATTATATCTTGTGATAATGCGAAACAAGCCTTGGATATCTTAGAAATGACACACGAGGGTATGACTACTGTCAAGAAATCTAAACTACAAATCCTCACCACTAGGTTTGAGAAAATACGTATGGAAGAATGTGAAACATTCATGGACTTCTATACTAAGTTGAATGACATAGTCAACTCTATATGGGGTCTTGGAGATAGCATCTTAGAAAGCAAAGTTTGTGCAAAGATATTATGCTCACTACCTAAAAGGTTCAATTCAAAAGCCACGACTATTCAGGAATTTCGTGATACAGACCATATGCAGGTTGAAGAACTAGTTGGTTCTTTACAAACCTCCGAGTTAAACTTTAAAGCTTCGAAAGGTAAATCTATCTCCCTTAAGTCTTCTAAAAGCATGTCTTATGAAAATAACAATTTTGATTTAGAAAATTCTGAAGATGATATGACCCTTTTAGCTAAAAAGTTTTATAAGATTTTCAAAAATAAAAAGAGCGTTGATGTTCAAAAACCTACTAAAAAGAAAAGATAAAGATCAAAAAATTAAAAATCTTTAAAAGACAATCAATGCTACAACTGCCATGAATATGGGTATCTAGTGAACAAATGTCCTAAAAAAGACAAACCTAAAAAGAAAGGTATGTTGGCTACATGGGATGAATCTTCCTGCTCTGAAGCCTCTTCCGAGTTAGAAGATTTTGAAACTGAGTCGGACAATGATGTTAAAGCCCTTATGACTCTAGCCAAGTTCATTTTCTTCGATAATAATACAACCAATGAAGAAAATTTGGGAAGTGATCATGAGAATGAAGAAGATATTCAGGATACTCATAATGCCCTATACAGGGAAAGTTGTAAAATAGCTGTTAAATTAAAGCTACAAAAAGAAAAGTTTTTAAAATTGAAAGAGAATTTTGATAATCTGGTTTTGAAAAAATCATACATTTCAGATTGCTTTGAAAAAACTAAGTGTGACTTAGATTTCAAAATGTCCCAAATTGAAAACTTAAAATATGAAAATGAAAACCTAAAACTAGAAGTCTCTTCACTTTTAAGTTTGAAGGACACATGGAGGTATGCCCAAGGTGACCCAAAATTAGAAAAACTCCTATCTAGATCCAAAAAATGTGGTAATCGATCTGGATTGGGCTACAATAAAAATATTCCTCCCAAATATAAGAATACTCTACCTAAATTTGTTAAAGGAGAGTCTTCTAACTCAAAAGGGAAAAGTCTGAATCAAAATATTTTTAAAACGATTAAAACTTTGCAGTCCTTAAATCTTAAAAAGAACCATATCAACTATAAAAATCTGAACCGTAATCCTTTAGCTGAGAAAATTGTAGACTTGCTTAAGGAGCTCTTAAAATCTAACTCAGTTGATAGGACGTATAACAATTATAATCAGAAGAAGACCAACTATGCTTCTAAACCTAAAATTGTAATGAAATGGGTCCCTAAGGTTGCTTGTTCAGTTGTCCACACAACATTTAAAGCCACGAGCCATTCAAAGTTGTACCTGGATAATGGTTGCTCCAGACATATGACAGGTGACAAAAGTCAGTTCACCAGTCTTAAAGACATGACTAATGATTCAGTCACATTCGATGATGGTAGCAACTGCAAAATTGTTGGCCAAGGTACGGTTCAACTCCCTAACCTCCCTCTATTTGAGATTGTTTTTATATATAGAAGGTTTAAAACATAATTTATTAAGCATTTCTCAAGTTTGGGATAATAATCATAGTGTAAAATTTTCAAACCAAAAGTGTGAAATCTTAAATAAGAATGGTTCTGTAATATTATCTGGTCACAAAACCTCTGAGAACTGATATATAGTTAGTGACTCAAGCTCATCTAAGCTATCGTGTTACATGCTCCATACCAATGACATTGAACTATGGAATAAGCGCCTAAGACATGTACACTATCGCAACTTATATGGATTGAGCAAAATAAAGAAAGTCACTACGATCCGTAGTGATCATAAAAAGTTTACTCTTGATGAAGTAAAAAGTTTACTTAAACGTATCCAAAATGAAAAAGAGTTACAAGTCACTACGATCCGTAGTGATCATGGTTTTGAGTTTGAAAATAATAGTTTTAAGAAATTTTGTAGTGACCAAGGAATATCACATGAATATTCTACTCCCAGAACACCACAACAAAATGGGGTAGTGGAAAGAAAAAATAGGTTGCTTTTAAGAAATGACAAATGTAATGTTAAATAGTATGAAGCTTCCTAAAAATCTCTGGGTTGAAGCCGCAATACTGCTTGTTATATAATTAACTGTGTTTATATTAGAAAATCTAATAATAAAACAGCTTATGAGATGTGATCTGATAAGAAGCCTTTTGTTAAATACTTTCGAGTTTTCGACAGTAAATGTTATATCTTGCGTGACCAAGAACATCTGGGTAAATTTGACACTAAAAGTGATGAAGGGATATTTTTAGGGTATGCTCTGAATAGTCAAGAATATCGCGTACTTAACAAGAGGACCGATGCAATACAAGAATCTATTAATGTGGTCATTGATGATCATTTGAATATACCTATCTCAAGTTCAGAAGATGATGAGGTTCTTCTAATTGATAAACCAGACTCTTCATCTTATCAAAATAATACTGAACTACTAACAAATAAAGATCATCCTACTGATCAAATCCTTGAAAATCCCCTCATTGGTGTACGCACTTGTAAAAAATTAGAAAATATGTGTAACTACGTGTGCTTTACATCTCAGATGGAATGGGCTAACGTAAAAGAAGCCCTTACTGATGAAAACTGGATTATAGATATGCAAGAAGAGCTTAATCACTTTGTGAGAAATGATGTTTGGTATTTAGTTCCAAGACAAACTGATAAACATATTATCGGAACAAAATGGATTTTTAAAAATAAGTCTGATGAATTTGGTAACATAATTAGAAACAAAGCTAGGTTGGTCATATAATGATACACCCAAATTGAAGATATTGATTATGATGAAACTTTTGCCCCAGTAGCTTGTCTTAAATTAATCAGACTGTTTATATCCATTGCGTGTTTTAAAAAATTTAAAATTTATCAAATGGATGTTAACAGTGTATTTTTAAATGATGATTTACATGAAGAAGTATACGTTGAACAACCAAAGGATTTTGAAGACCCTAAGCATGCTAATCATGTTTATCTCATAAAAAAGGCACTCTATGGTTTGAAACGGGCTCCTAGGGTTTGGTACGAGAAATTAACTAAATTCTTGATAAGTCATGAGTTTGTTATGGGGAGTGTAGATAAAATATTATTTTTTAAGAAACATAATGATCATATTTTAATAGTGCAAATCTATGTTGATGACATTATCTATGGATCTATCTGTGCTAACATGACTATTGAGTTTGCAGATCTTATAAAGTCCAAATTTGAAATGAGCATGGTTGGAGAACTAAATTATTTCCTAGGGTTACAAGTCAAACAGCTTCCTTATGGATTCTTCATCTCTCAAACTAAATACGCTCTAAACTTAGTTAAAAGGTTTGGATTTGAGAGTGAAAAAAATTTTAATACTCCAATGAGTACCACTTTGAAACTCTGTAAGGATTCAACAGGTAAAAGTGTGGATCCTAAGTTGTATCGCAGTATGATAGGAAGTTTACTTTATTTAACTGCAAGTCAACCTAATACTGCTTTTAGCATTGGAATTTGTGCCAGATATCAATCGGACCCAAAAGAGTCTCACTTGATTATTGTTAAGGGAATTTTACAATATGTTGCTAGTTCAACTAATCTTGGTCTCTGGTATCCACATGATACTATATGTAATTAGCTGGTTACACAGATGCTGATTGGGCTGGTAATATTGATGATCATAAATCGACCAACAATGGTTATTTTTATGTCAGGAACTGTCTAGTTTCCTGGCTAAGTAAGAAATAAAGTTCCGTATCGCTCTCCACTGCTGAGGCTGAATATATTGTTGCAGGTAATGCATGCACTCAGCTAGTACAGATGAAGAGAATGTTAAGCGATTATAGAATTGCGTAAGAATCTATGATGTTATATTGTGATAACTCAATCGTAATTAATATTTCTAAAAATTCTATTCAGCATTCACGAACCAAGCACATTAACATTAGGTATCATTATATTCGTGAATTGGTAGAAGAAAAGATAATTTCATTAGAATATATTCAGATCGAGAATCAACTAGCTGACATATTCACAAAACTGCTTGACAAAAATTGATTTGCAAAATTGAAATTTGATCTTAGTATGTGCAATATGAATTGATGATTTGTGCTCATTTGTATCATAATGTATGTATATATTATTTTGCATATTTTTAAATTTAAATATATGCAAAATTGTACATTTTCAATATTACACGACCAGTCGAGTACACACTCGATTAGTCGTGGCACAACCAGTCGAGTATATACACAACCACTCATGAAAAAGGTTTTTATTTGGAGAAAATATCATTTTTTTTCATTTCTTTCTTCTTCTCCATCAAGCCTAACCATGACTGGTTGAACCTATCTCTCGATTACTCTCAGGTTAGTGCTTCATTTTTTATTTCCTTGTAGATTTAAGTTCTTTGATCATCCTTAATTTTGATTTTGCTTCTTGTCTCAAGATTTATGATGGTTTGAAAGAGTTTTTTTCCTTAAAAATCTAATTTGCTTGGAATCCTTTCATTTCTTTTTGCAATCCTTCATTTCTTTATTTTCTTGTTGCAATGGAAGGAAGAAATAGGAAGAGCACCACTCGTGGTCCCTCTTCATCCCGTTCCACACCCATTACCGTGCGTCACCTTCGGCCTCCCGAAGAGGATTCCGAGTATGTGTGGGATTTTCATCTTAGAAATGTTATTGTTGAGAGTGTTGTCATTGTTGATCATCTTGAGCACTTCAACATTGTCCCTCTCCTTCAAGTTGTAGGTTGGGAAAATATACTATCTTAGGGTGGTCCTACATACGATTCATTGTGCAGGACATGTATGCTTGCATTACTGAGTTCTCTCTAGAAGATTTGACATTTACTATGTCAACTACAGAAGGTCCAATTGAGGTAGACGGTCATTTAATTTCAGCAATCATGAATATACCTGTTGTTGATGACGGCATACCCATATCCACTTTGTAATCTAGACCTTCTGAAAATGCTAAACAATTGATTATGAGAGTTCTCTGTAACATGAATGTGGGATAGAACAATGGTACTGCGCTCAGTTCCAAATATGTGTTTCCTAGATATAGGGTCTTGCATCGAATTTTTATTTTGAATGTCTATCCTCGCTCAATTAACAAGACTGAGTTGACCTCTTTTATGGCCCGCATTATGCATTCAGTTGTATCTGGCATCCATATATGTCTTCCTTTTCTTATCTGTCATCATATTATTCAGTTTCATCTCCATCCTGATCATAGCGATATTCCATTCACTTATCTTATGACTGCCTTAGCTAATCATGCTTTGATAGTTATGTCTATTGGAGAAGGTTCTATTAATATACGTCAATTTAACAATTCTAATATCAACAAGATGAACCTGGACTTAGCACCTGGTCAAGTTAATGAGAATGTTGGAGGAGATGAAGAAGCGGATGCTTTACTTCAAGAAGACGTTAATATGGATGATTTATTTGATGAAATTGAATCAGATTTTGAAATTGACCCTGATTATCAGCCTTCTGATTTCGATGAGAAGTTACGTAATCCTAAGCAACAGGTGGCTCAGATTCATGTGACCCAGGATTCTCAATTTTCTTATATGCGCAAACATATGAGGCGCATTAATAAGGGTTTACATCAAATTGGTCCATCTATTCTTGCTCCCTCTTCAAGATCTGATTAGTTTTGTTTTAATTTGATAGTATCTGTAATAACTTAGTTCTAACTCTTTTCCCTATGACTAATTAGATAATTTTGTTTAAACTTTTATCTATTCAGTTCAGATACTCTATTTATTTGATTTGGATGAGTTGTTATTAATTCTATATTCTCTCTTATTCTCTTCATTTATCCTTATTCGCTTCCTTTATCATGTTGTGACAAAAAGGGGAAGACATTGTAATATTGAATGATATGATGAAATGTGGCTAATATTTTTTTTTTTTTTGCAGAGAGTAGTGGATTAAGGGGGAGAGTTGATTATTGTGCATGATATTTATTATGGATCATATCATACATGTGTATGCATGTTAGTACAATGTGTTGTTTGAATATCTATTGCATATTGTAATTTTAGTTTTGTCACAAATTTGACAAAGGGGGAGATTGAAAGTGCTATGTTGATAAACCCTAAGTATTGTCAAATTTTGGTGTGACAAACCAATTCAAATTTATATTATCAAGCTTGTGTATCTATTCACATTGAATCTTCGATGTTCGTTTTGTTCGTGTTGAATTTATCTTACCGATATCTACGACGAACTTACCAAGATCTTTAAACTGGAAGAAAATGAAGACTTTCATATATTGAGTGAAGACAGTTTTCAAGATTATTGCAATTCAAGATCTGAAACTATAAAGACCTAGTTGAAGATTATGTTTGGTATGTTGAGTTCAAGCTTTGAAGATCGCAAGAATTAAAGCTACTGAAGTGATCGATAGATTAAGTGTTCATATGTTCTATCTCACAAGGTATGAATGACCTAGATTGACCTTAAATCATGATTAGATCATTTCATACTTTTGGTGGGTCATTTTAGTCATTTTCTAAGTGTAAAATTCTCTTCTTTTGATTAGCTCTAGCATTGGTTCGACCAGTCCTAGTATTTTCTCGACCAGTCCAGGATTTTTTATGAATTTTCAGAAATTTTCTATTGGTCTACGACTAGTCCTAGAAACTGTTTGACCAATCATATGAATAGTGCTCGATTCATTTTCCAGCAAGTAATCTAGACTCACACGACCAGTTGAGCAGGCCACTCGACCAGTCATGGGACCCTAAAGGCCAGTTGTACAGCTGAAAAATCTTATCGCGCCAGAATTTTTAAAAATCTGTTTGAATAAGGCCAGTCTAGCTAACCAAAGGCTAGTCATGCGAATCGATTTTTCACATATAAATAGTGCTTGAATTTCAGAATTTTCTATTCAATTCTTATCATTCTTAAGCAATCACTTTAAGATAATTTTAAGTACATTCTAAGCTATTTTTGTGCATATTTAAGATTCTTTAAAGTAGCTCTTATTTTTTATTTTGAATCTATATTTCATTCTCATTTTGAAAAGGGATATTTGATTTATCCTTCCTTGAGATCAAAATCAATGCAAAGCCCTTATTGATTTAATTAAAAATCATCTAGACTTAGAACTCTATACACTTGTGAGACTGAATGTTGAACAATAATGTCGTCATTAAGTTAGTTCTATTGGGCTGCTTCAGAATTGTCATACAGATAAGTTTTTACTTTTTCTGTAATTCAATTCATTTCTGGTTTGTGAGATTGTTCTAGAAAATCTCTATTTTGGTTTTGTTTGAGGTGATCTAAAAAATCTCAGAGCAAGGGATTTTTTGAATTATTTAAGCCCATCTAAAGACACAATTGTGAAGGTTTTAGGTGAACCTTGAAAAATCTATTTTGATTAGTGAACGCTAATATCCCGAGGGAGTGGATATTAGAAGTGGAGTAGTTGTGTGGCTGTTTATTAACAGTTGGTGTACACACAAGTGAACCATATAATTATCTATGTTTAGTGGATGTGTGATTTATTTCTTTATATTTTATGGTTTAAGATTGTAGGATGTATTTGTGGATGTGAATGCTATAATCTTTATATTTCAGCATTGTGTGGTTAATGTTGTAATATATTAGTTTCTATTTCTTTGATATCCTCATGAGTTTGAGTTTTTGATACTCACCCTGTAACGCCCTAAAAAAATCCGTACTTGGACTCGAGTACCAACTCGACCAGAAATCGCGTAGGATTAATTCCTTCAGAAAATAAGTGTTAGCTGGCGCAACACTAGAGTAGCTGGGAAATAGTCTCTGATCACTTTAAATACGTTCTACAAGACCCAAATCGAGTAGAACCAATGACTCTATAATACTCTAAAACCTCGGATCAAACTCTAAGCAGGTTTGTTCTCTGGACCACTTTGAAACTTTGTATTGGATCTAGACCGCGCGTCGAAAGTCCGATACCTACAATCTTAGACCATTAGAACCGCCTAGCTGGACTTGACAATCATTTAAAAAATCAAGTCCAACCGACATTCACAGGCTATTTCGTTGAGCCTGGACCGAAGAGAGTGAGAATAGGGCTAGATTTGGAATTTGAAATTCAAATATGGCACACGACTTGACGTGTCAGTATTAAGCGTTCTGACCGTCAGAATTCAGCCAAATTACACCCTTGGATCAGAAAAATTTCTATTTCATATCATGAGATTTGTAGACCTGATCTACGTGCGGTGACCGCTGAATTGAAACTGGACCGCCACGTGCGATCTGCGAACCCTGCCGGACTGAAAACTTGATGTGTGCTAGATTCAGTATGCATGAGCATAAGTCCGACCGCATTTGGCCAGGGGACCTCCAGAAATGCTCTTTTATACCGAAACAGCCCCGATTTGGATATACCCTAAGTAAATATTGTTCCCGAGCCTATTTCGGGCATGTTTGGGCTTATAAAAGGGATTGAAACCCTCATTCCTCTCTCCCATCCGAATTTGAGAAAAATCCTAGATTGGGAGAGAGAAAAGGTGAGAGTTTGTGAGAGAGTAGGAGAGAATTTTTCTGCTGTCGTGCCACCTGTTGCACGTGCTTTAGCAACACGCTCCGATCACTTTGTAGGTGATTCCTCCACGTTTTTAAGTAAGAAAATACCCTAATAAGTTGCTGATTTAGTGTTCCTTTCGTTCCATAGCATGTTAGCTGGTAGATCTTGTAAATCAGGTTGTCTAGTCGCCGTAGACAAAGCGTATACGCTCCGTTCTAAACGAAACGCTTTTAGGAGATAAGGTGCGGATTTTAGATGCTTTGATTAACTGTTTCCAACACTTTTAATGTCGTTTAATAGTAGCTTATCGACGGCAACGCCGTTTGACATGTACAACATGCTGTCCGTTTCCTGTTTCGTAAATAGACGAAGAATATGAGATTTTGAGCATTTTAGTCATTTGTAGGAAATACTGTTTTCATCCATAATTTGCTGATGTGATTGATATGGCTTATTGTCGCATTAAAATGTTAGGAATACGTGCATAATTATTTTAGCAAAGAGATTCGCCTAAATGCACACTTCGAGTCGACATACTATAAGTAGACTTAAGTGTGTAGTGTAAGTGTTTGTATAAATGCTTGTATTAGTATGTATTGAATTAAATGGTGTTATGATTTAGTTTGAGATTGATTTCTCAATTAATATGTTGATGTAAATGATTTCCTACATGTTAGCTATATGCATGGTTTCATTATATGTGTGAAATGCATGCGTTGGAAGATTTACTTAAGTTGTATGTTATAACATGCGTTAACATGCTCACATGGTTGTATTTCATTTCCAATACTCTCACATGATTTGATGATGTGATTCCATAATTGTTTGGGACTATACTTAGTCCAGGCAGTCGGTAACAGAGAAATTTCGTGGTTGGCTTATCTTTGCCACGAACGACGCGTCGATGAATGTGAGTCGTGTTTTGGAGTTGGCGGCAGTGGTTAGGCCACGCGAAGTGTTTTACGCACTTCATGTCGTTCGACTTGAGATGCGATCGTGCTAGTCGAGCCCGTCAAGTAACCCGACTGGCCGTTGTATGTTCACCCTGCATGAGTCATAACTGCTTGAACCTATGGTACTAAACTTACCATTATAAACCCTGTCAACCATGGTACCTTGATCCATGAAGACTCATGAGCCAGGCATGGTGGTATGGGACACCGTGGTCGAGCTGTCGGCCTACGCTGGGGCCACAAACCTCCCCGTAGTGACCAGTGAGCACCTATGTCTCGTGAGCAGATTATGGTGGTATGGGACACTATATTCTTGCTGTCGGCCTACACCGATCAGGCGACGAGTCCTTTGTAGTGACCGCCAGCGTATTCTGAGTCTACGGGAGGCGACGACCCTTCCGTAGCAGCGAGAGTACAGTAGGCTTATATTGATAAGGTGATGGGGGAGCGGTGCAACGAGTGCGAGCAACAGCCCTGACAGCCCTTGCAGTGACCTACAAAATATACATCGTATGAGATTACTAGGAGTGACGACCCTAGAAAGGATCTATATTGGGATTGATATAAGGGAAGTACCTTAGTTTCCCAATCCTACTGTTTGAATGGACTAATAACAACTCGACAATCATATCACCATTACATTGCATGTGCCTGGAAGATGTGGAGCACTGAGCGGGATGCAAGCATGCCGCGGGCGTAAGATGGTGCCGTATGAGAGAGAACGTCGGTGAGGGCATCCATCATGTCATGTCATATTGCATTAACAACAGTATTAGGATTGTTTGATTTACTGCTTTACTATTATCGCATGATTGATTTGAGAACATGCTAATCTTTGCTCTATGATTCCACTGAGTTGATCACTCACTCCCATGTTACGGGATGGTGTTTGTAACACCGACCAGACCCTGTCTTATATGCAGGTGATGCAGAGATCCAGGAGGTAGAGCCGGACTATGATGAGGACCAGGACGAGTTCTCATACATGCAGTACCACGACGGCTTTGCTTAGGTGACCTGGGTTGACGGGACTCCTCAGTGGGACTATTTTGGATATTTAATTTTATTTCTTTACATGTATATGAGACTCAGTGATGTATTCATACTTTAGTGACAGTCGAGATCTACTTTGTTTTTCCATACAGTGATATATATATTCTTTAGTCTTCCGCTTGCTTTTATCACTGGATCTGGAGTATGAATTGCAGTTTTGGTATACTTTTACTCATGTGAATGCTTTAACTCAGAAAAAATTGAATCATAATTATTTTTGTTGCATAAGTGACGGTCTGGAACTCGGGAGTTGAGTTTATACACGACCCTCGATTTTCAGGGTGTTACAAGTTGGTATCAGAGCATGAATAAGATTATACCGGGCCTGGGTTATGGTCACGCGACATACGCTGTCACTTTCTTTGACTTAAGTGGGTGCGAGAAGGGTCTAGAAACACGTATAGGATCACAGATTCGCCAATAGGCGAAGTCTATTCGTATCGATCGCGCGATCGAGTCCGTAACGCATCTAGGGCCGTGTGAAGCGACCTGAGTAGCTCCTAGGTTATAGGTAGTTGGGTCGAGATGTTCTTTGAATGATTCTAAACCTATAAATGTAAATCCTTGGGCTGTGGGACAACCATAACCCCTGCATTCAATCGTTAGGGCTTAAAAATCCCGTTTTACCTAAATTCTTTGAGATTCTTCCTCTCACCACTCCATTCTTCAATTATTTATTATTCTTTTCATGTTAGGCATTGATAATAATGTGAAAATGACATAAAATCATACTTCAATAAAATTTTACAGTGAATAGTAAAATTTCATGAAAACTGGCCATTAGCCCCTTCTAAGTTTACGTTCTTTAGCAAATAATGGGCTAGATGGATGTATTAGCTCCTTCTACCCCAAAATCATATGCTGCATGATAGGGAATTGTATTTGATATTACAGATTGGCCCCAAAAATCCCCGAATGCATATTTGGGCCTCTATAGGTCAATATACAATAAACCAAGGTGGAGCCCATAGTTTTTTGGGGTCCCTGGACCATGGGGGACCAGACCCATGTGGTCCCACCGACCAACTAGAGAGGTGGTCGGTGATGCCATCGCCAGTTTGGCGATGCATCGCCGTCCAACATGGCCCACTTGCTTTAATTTTTGGGATCTGGGGGTATTTTGGGTAATACACCCCCCATGTAGTGTTCGTCCATAGAAAACCCCAAAAATGGGTACTTCCTTCACAAACAGCCCCTTCCCTAGCCCCATTTTCATTTTCTTGCTGCCCTAACCTAAAACCGTGATTCTAAATCGCTCCCAAACCCATTCTTGGTTGAAAACGACTACACTCCATCACTCCATTGAAGTTTACAGCCTTCCCTCTTGCAAATCTCATTGTTTGGAGCTCTTACAACCTCCAAAATGAGCTGAAATCGTGAGGTGCTCTATTCCCCTTTTTCATTCTCTTTTCTCTCTGAAAATACATCCTAAGGGAGCTTGAAGCATCCCTCTACAACGTCTAGATCTCCCTTTCCCAGTTTGGACAACCATTTCTTCACATTTCCCCCCATTTTTCAAGGCTTTTGTTGAAGCCATTTTGGATCTTTTGTCACTCTCCACCATCCTCTCTTTGATGGGAAAGAGAAAGACCGTAACGGACGAGGCTGGGCCTAGTCGCCCTGCTCAATTAAGAAGACCGCGGGGTGGCGCCGCTAGCTCAAGCGCCGCCACAAGTCCAAGCACAGCCCGAGAGTTCCATATAAAGTGGGATTTGGATCCCCATACTCAACTTGGGCGAGTGATTCTAGCAGAGATGCCTCACGGTGAATACACTGACCGTAAGGTGTTGTTTGAGGTGGACATGGAAGGACGACTCTTCGGTGAATTCCTGTTGTTCGAGCGCATTGAAGCTGCGCATTGGGATCCGCTATTTGAAGCTCGTGCTCGTGCTAATGTGAGCACCGTTCGTGCCTTCTACGCTCGTATCCAGAGTCCTACACTGGAGCCATTGCAGTTCAAGATTCCTTTTGGTAGAGACCGAATGGCTACGATCGATGTTCGGTTGATTGCGCGACTTCTGAACGTGCCTCTTGGTGATGTTCATCATAGTACGAAGAATTTGAGGAGTAGGCATGAGCGAGATCGTCGTACCAGGTTTCTATGCGATAAACTGGTTCCATGGAAGCCTAACAATAGCCTCAAGGCGTCTCATATGTCTGATGATTTGCGCCTGCTGTACCACATTTGTACGTTCAACGTGTATCCCAGGTCGACAAATCGCATTGAGTGTACGCGCCTTATGGTTGATTTCTTGTATCTGGTGGCCCAGGGAGAGAATGTGTGTATGGCCACTTTCATCTTGTGACAGATTATCCTCATAGCGAAATCAAGAAGAACGTCCAAGTCGCTTCCTTTTGGCCGACTTATATGCAAGATCGCGCTTGAGTTTACTTACAGACTTGGGCCAAAATTGCCAGTTCCGATTCACAGCATTGATGAGTCTACTATGGTCAAGATGAAGATCGAGTCTCAGTATCGTGAGACTCAGCTTGAGGAGGATAGCGAGGATGACTTTGATGATGAAGAGGATCCAAGTGAAGGAGAACCTGGAGCAGAAGTTGAGGAAGAAGTTCAGGAAGAGGTCGAAGAGGAGGCTCAGGATACAGATGAGAGCCCTCCTCCTTCTGCTCAGGCTACTGGTAATGATCGCATTTCCTAAATTGAGGAGAGCAAGGTCACCTTGCGAAGGGAAGTTCAGGAACTTCGAGCTGAAGTCGAGGATACCAAGGCCGTTACGAAGAGGAAATTCGGTAAGGTGACTCGCACCTTGAAGGCGATCCTGTGCTGCTTGCAGGATAAGGGTGCTCCTCCTCCGTGACCCGACTCAGACTAGCGATGAGATCTTTGATGTTGTTGTTAGTAGTTAGTCGTTTCATGCTTTAAGTTGTGTAAGCCTGATAAGGCTAGTAGTTTACTTATGTTGCTGTTGAAACTTTAACTGTCTTAGTTCCCATGTACTTCTCGTCATGATGCTTGTAAGGAGATATCCCTTGTATTGTGACAATTTTGATTAAATAAAATGCATGGAATGCCTTTGACTCTTATGTGAATGATTGTGTTGTGTTTGTGCTATTGAGACTGACAAGGTTGCGCCCTATTTTGAATATAAGGAATGCCGCCGAAGGCTACACGGAGCACAGCTCGGCTTACATTGAGTGAGCCTATGGATCAGGCTCCTTCGCAGTCTGATGCACATGCAGACCCTGCTGTGGGCCCGATTCCTGAGACAGTGCGTGCGTCTCAGCCTACTGCTGGTCCTAAAGTTGGACCACCGCCGTTCACACCGCCCGTCAGAGAGCCGTACCGCGCGTCTTCTTCAACACAGTACATGCCACATCCTGCTCCACCTCCAGATAGATTTGAGCAGATGATGGCCATGATGCAGCAGTAGCAGCAGCTCCTGACTACTATTGTGGGGACACTAGCCCAGGGTGGGAGTGTGCCTCCACCTGCACCACCTGTGCATCCAGCTGAGGATGCTGATACATATGCTCAGGATGAGGGCATGGCTCATCCTGTACCACCTGCTTACCCTGCGGAGAATGCCGCAGATATACGGGGCCTATTATAGCGATTCCAACGCTTACGGCCTCCCACTTTTACGGGTTCTCATAGACCCGAGGAGGCCGAGTATTGGCTCGACCGTGTGTCGAAGATACTACGGATGCTACATTGTACAGAGGCCGAGCAGGTCGAGTTGGCTACGTTCCTGTTCGAGCAAGAGGCCAGCTTGTGGTGGGACAGTGTATTGCGGACCGTTGCAGCCGATTATATATGGACCTAGGCAGCGTTCGAGTTTCGCTTTCACGAGAAATACTATCCCCAGACGTACAGGCATGACCGGGAGAATGAGTTCCTGCGCCTCAGACAGGGAGGCATAACAGTCACTAAGTATGAGCATCGGTTCACCGAGTTGGGCAGATACGTCCTGACTATTTTGGCAGATGAGCAGATGCGCATATGGCTCTTTTCTGAGGATTTACGACTGGATATTCGATCGAAGATGTGCTGCGTGAGCATTTCCTCTTATGCAGAGCTGATTCACATGTCTATGCGGGCAGAGCAGGATGTGGATCACTTACCCGATCTCGTGGCCCTGTTGCTCCTAGGCCACGTCCAGAGATGCAGGACAGGCCCTTCGCGGGCAAGAGGCCTCGTGTCGACCCTCCTACTCGGGCTACAGCGCCAACACCACCGTTTCGGCACCCCGAGTTATTGTGTACATACTGCGGGAGGTTGGGCCATTCGGCACAGAGTTGTTTTGCTCGGATGCGGGACAGTGGGTTCTCGCCGCCACAGAAGATCGACCGTATACGTCCACAGGCGATATCAGCACCGTCTATACGGTTGGCTCCTACGCACCCTTCCTTTAGACCTCCGGTATCTCAGATCAGGCAGCCTCTACGGCCCACCGCACAGCGGCCGAACCGACCACAACAGGCATGGGTGCATGCGTTGATAGCTGAGGCAGCTGTGACGGAGACTTCTCAGCATGCGGCCTTTGAGGTCACGGCCCACATTGGAGGTATTCCTATACTCGTGATGGTGGACACTGGATCCACGATTTCTTTGATATCACGTGCCATAGTCAGACGCATTGGGCTACAGACTATTACTATGGATGGGGTGCGAGTTTATACAGCTCACGGGTCCTTTACAGATGCCACCCAGATGTGTGAGGGCTGTTTGGTGGATCTGGGGGGCAAGACGATGGCTCTAGATCTCGTCGTCGACCTCTCTCTTGTTTATCTCGACGTCATTCTTGGCATGGATTGGTTGACTGCAGCGAGGGCCGAGATTGACTGCGAGACTCGTATAGTGACTGCGTACGAGCCAGAGGGCGCATATTTTACATTCTCAGTGCGGGTAAATCTCCCCTTCCGCATACTTAGTTACGCTACTTTACAGCGAGACGCTGGTGCCCAGATACTTGAGCATACGTCAGTCGTTTCTGAGTTTGGGGATCTGTTCAGGAAGATCCCTGGTTTGTCGCCTAGACGAGAGATTGATTTCACTATCGATCTGGAGCCTGGTTCCATGCCCGTCTCACTGCCGACGTATCGCATGGCACCGTGTGAGATGGAGGAGTTGAGGACGCAGATTGATGGTTTGCTGGAGCTTGGCCTTATACGGCCTAGTGTGTCTCCTTGGGGAGCACCAGTTCTGTTCATAAGGAAGAAGGATGGTTCAATGCGATTGTGTATTGATTATCGCAGGCTGAACCAGATCACGGTGAAGAATAAGTACCCTTTACCCAGGATCGATGACTTGTTTGATCAGTTGAGAGGAGCGCGGTACTTCTTGAAGATCGATCTTCAGTCAGGATATCATCAGTTGCACGTCAGGATGAGGACGTGCAGAAGACAACATTCAAGACCAGCTTTGGCCACTACGAGTTCCTTGTGATGTCGTTCGGTCTCACGAACGCACCAGCCGTGTTCATGGATCTGATAAACCGGGTATTTCAGCCTTTCCTCTATCGATTCGTTGTTGTTTTCATTGACGACATATTGGTATACTCCAGGAGTTGAGAGGAGCATGAGGAGCACTTGCGCTTGGTCCTGGATACGCTCAGACAGCATCAGTTGTTCGCACAGTATAAGAAGTGCGACTTCTGGAAGCAGGAAATGAAGTTCCTGGGACACGTGGTGTCCAAGGATGGCATGGCAGTTGACCTGTCTAAGGTAGCTGCAGTTCAGGACTGGGAGCAGCCTGGTTCTGTCACTGAGGTGAGGAGTTTCTTGGGTCTCGCTGGCTATTATCGGTGCTTCATTAAGGATTTCTCGAAGATCGCGAGACCTTTGTCTCAGTTGACACGAAAGGACGTGAAGTTCGCCTGGAATGACAAGGCGGAGTTAGCTTTTCCGGAGCTGAAGGACAGGCTTACGTCCGCCCCTGTGCTAGTATTGCCAGAGAAAGGGGTTAGGTACACTATATACACTGACGTGTCTAGTGTTGGTCTGGGTTGTGTCCTTATGCAGAGGGACAGGGTAATTTCGTATGCCTTGAGACAATTAAGGAAGCACGAGGAGAATTACCCTACACACGACCTAGAGTTGGCAGCCGTCATATTCGCACTAAGACTCTGGAGACATTACCTCTATGGAGAGGAGTTCGAGCTCTTTTGCGACCACAAGAGCCTCAAGTACATATTCACGCAGCGAGACTTGAATATGAGGCAGCGGCGATGGATGGAGACTTTGAAGGACTTTAAGTTCAAAGTCTCTTACCATCCTGGGAAGGCGAACCTTATGGCTGACGCATTGAGCCGCAAGAAGGCGATAGAGTTTGCGGCTCTGCTGATGGTTGCTGAGTGGGATATGGTTGAGTTTTTGCGAGACTTTGAGCAGAAACTCACCGTAGAGGAGCCGTATGAGTTCATCGCACATGTACAGGTGCGATCTCAGATCGATGACCGGGTCATCTAGGCGCAGAGGGACGATGCGCATCTGACTGAGCTTCGAGAGCAGGCCAGTGATGATGCAGACGTCGAGTGGCGAGTTGGTATGGATGGGGGCTTACGTTATCGTGGCCGCCTATGCGTCCCAGATAACCCTGACTTGAGATGAGAGATTCTCGAGGCTGTGCATTGTACCAGACTCACGATACATCCAGGCAGTACGAAGATGTATCGCGACGTGAAGAGGACCTATTGGTGGGAAGGTATGAAGACCCACATAGCAGAGTTCGTGTCCCGTTGTCTCACTTGTCAGCAGGTGAAGGCAGAGCATCGCCGACCACCTGGACTCTTGCAGCCCATGCCGATCGCAGAGTGGAAGTGGGATTTCATTTCCATGGACTTCATTTCTAAGCTGCCGAAGACGAGAAAGGGACATGATTCCATTTGGGTGATCGTCGACCGTCTGACGAAGTCGGCGCACTTCCTACCGATCAGAGTTACGAACTCTGCAGACGAGCTGGCTAGACTGTACATCAGAGAGATCGTGCGTCTGCATGTAGTTTCGTTGGAGATCGTGTCGGACAGAGACACACGGTTCACTTCTATTTTCTGGACTCGCATTTAGGAGGCTATGGGTGTGAAGTTGAAGTTCAGTACTGCCTTTCACCCACAGACAGACGAACAGACAGAGCGGGTGAACCAAATCTTAGAGGATATGTTGCGACCTTGCGCACTGGACTTCAAGGACAGTTGGGATGACTGTCTTGCATATGCAGAGTTCGCGTACAACAACAGTTTTCTGGCGAGTATCGGTATGGCACCTTACGAGGCACTGTATGGGCGACCTTGTCGCGCACCGCATTGCTGGGCAGAGGTCGGTGAGCGTAGCTTGATTGGCCCAGAGTTAGTGCAGGCGACGTCAGAGAAGATTGATATTATTAGACGTCGGCTTCTCACAGCGCAGAGCAGACAGAAGAGTTATGCCGATACGAGACGGCGGCCGCTGGAGTTCACAGTTAGGGATCATGTATTTTTGCGAGTTTCCCCTATGAAGGGAGTCCTTCGGTTCGGGAAGAAGGGGAAGCTAGCACCGCGATTTATTGGTCCATTCCATATTCTCGATCGTGTGGGAGCAGTGGCTTACCGTTTGGCTTTACCCACGCCTCTCACGAGCGTTCACAACGTATTTCATGTTTCTATGCTGCAGAAGTACGTTTCTGATCTTTCCTATATCATCAGATGGGAGCAGGTGCAGTTAGGAGAGGATGTTACATATATCCTGCGACCGACGCGTATCCTAGACAGGAAGGAGTAGGTACTGCGTAGCAAGGTAATTCCTCTTATGAAGGTATTGTAGACGCATCACTCTGCGGAAGAGGCTACCTGGGAGACAGAAGCCGAGATAAGAAAGAACTACCCATAGCTTCTCGAGTACGAAAAGGTACAAATTTCGAGGACGAAATTATTTGTTAAGGGGGGTAGATTGTAACGCCCTGGAAAAAATCCGTACTTGGACTCAAGTACCAACTCGACCAGAAATTGCGTAGGATTAATTCCTTCAGAAAATAAGTGTAAGTTAGCTAGCGCAACGCTAGAGTAGCTGGGAAATAGTCCCTGATCACTTTAAATACGTTTTACAAGACCCAAATCGAGTAGAACCAATGACTCTATAATACTCTAAAACCTCGGATCAAACTCTAAGCAGGTTTGTTCTCTGGAACACTTTGAAACTTTGTATTGGATCAAGACCGCGCGTCGAAAGTCCGATACCTACAATCTTAGACCATTAGAACCGCCTAGCTGGACTTGACAATCATTTCGAAAATTAAGTCCAACCGACATTCACAGGCTATTTCGTTGAGCCTGGATCGAAGAGAGTGAGAATAGGGCTAGATTTGGAATTTGAAATTCAAATCTGGCACACGACTTGACGTGTCAGTATTAAGTATTCTGACCGTCAGAATTCAGCCAAATTACACCCTCGGATCAGGAAAAATTTCTATTTCATATCATGAGATTTGCAGACCTGATCTATGTGCGGTGACCGCTGAACTGAAACTGGACCGCCACGTGCGATCTGTGAACCCTGCCAAACTGAAAACTTTATGTGTGCTAGATCCAGTATGCATGAGCTTAAGTCTGACCGCATTTGGCCAGGGGACCTCCAGAAATGCTCTTTTGGACCAAAACAGCCCCCATTTGGATATACCCTAAGTAAACATTGTTCCCGAGCCTATTTCGGGCATGTTTGGGCTTATAAAAGGGATTGAAACCCTCATTCCTCTCTCCCATCGGAATTTGAGAAAAACCCTAGATTGGGAGAGAGAAAAGGTGAGAGTTTGTGAGAGAGAGTAGGAGAGAATTTTTCTACTGTCGTGCCACCTGTTGCACGTGCTTTAGCAACACGCTCCGATCACTTTTCCGGTGATTCCTATATATTTTTAGGTAAGAAAATACCCTAATAAGTTGCTGATTTAGTGTTCCTTTTGTTCCATAGCATGTTAGCTAATAGATCTTGTAAATCAGGTTATCTAGTCACCGTAGACGAAGCGTATACGCTCCGTTCAAAATGAAACGCTTCTAGGAGATAAGGTGCGGATTTTAGACGCTTTGATTGACTGTTTCCAACACTTTCAATGTCGTTTAATAGTAGATTATCGATGGCAACACTGTTTGACATGTACAACATGCTGTCCGTTTCTTGTTTCGTAAATAGACGAAGAATATGAGATTTAGGGCATTTTAGTCATTTGTAGGAAATATTGTTTTCATCCATAATTTTCTGATGTGATTGACATGGCTTATTGTCGCATTAGAATGTTAGGAATACGTGCATAATTAGTTTGGCGAAGAGATTCGCCTAAATGCACACTTCGGGTCGACATACTATATGTAGACTTAAGTGTGTAGTGTAAGTGTTTGTATAAATACTTGTATTAGTATGTATTGAATTAAATGGTGTTATGATTTAGTTTGAGATTGATTTCTCAATTAATATGTTGATGTAAATGATTTCCTATATGTTAGCTATATGCATGGTTTCATTATATGTGTGAAATGCATGCGTTGGAAGATTTACTTAAGTTGTATGTTATAACATGTGTTAACATGCTCACATGGTTGTATTTTATTTCCAATACTCTCACATGATTTGATGATGTGATTCCATAATTGTTTGGGACTATACTTAGTCCAGGCAGTCGGTAACCGAGAAATTTCGTGGTTGGCTTATCTTTGCCACAAACGACGCGTCGATGAATGCGAGTCGTGTTTTGAAGTTGGCGGCAGTGGTTAGGCCACGCGAAGTGTTTTACGCACTTCATGTCGTTCGACTTGAGATGCGATCGTGCTAGTCGAGCCCGTCAAGTAACCCGACTGGCCGTTGTATGTTCACCCTGCATGAGTCATAACTGCTTGAACCTAGGGTACTAAACTTACCATTATAAACCCTGTCAACCATGGTACCTTGATCCACGAAGACTCATGAGCCAGGCATGGTGATATGGGACACCGTGGTCGAGCTGTCGGCCTACGCTGGGGCCACAAACCTCCCCGTAGTGACCAGTGAGCACCTATGTCTCGTGAACAGATTATGGTGGTATGGGACACTATATTCTTGCTGTCGGCCTACACTGATCAGGCGACGAGTCCTTTGTAGTGACCGCCAGGGTATTCTGAGTCTACGGGAGGCGACGACCCTTCTGTAGCAGCGAGAGTACAGTAGTCTTGTATTGATAAGGTGATGGGGGAGCGGTGCAACGAGTGCGAGCAACAGCCCTGGCAGCCCTTGCAGCGACCTACAAAATATACATCGTATGAGATTACTAGGAGTGACGACCCTAGACAGGATCTGTGTTGGGATTGATATAAGGAAAGTACCTTAGTTTCTCAATCCTACTGTTTGAATGGACTAATAACAACTCGGCAATCATATCACCATTACATTGCATGTGCCTGGAAGATGTGGAGCACTGAGAGGGATGCAAGCATGCCGCGGGCGTAAGATGGTGCCGTATGAGGGAGAACGTGGGTGAGGGCATTCATTATGTCATGTCATATTGCATTAACAACAGTATTATGATTGTTTGATTTACTACTTTACTATTATAGCATGATTGATTTGAGAACATGCTAATCTTTGCTCTATGATTCCACTGAGTTGATCACTCACTCCCACATTACGGGATGGTGTTTACAACACCCACCAGACCCTGTCTTAGATACAGGTGATGCAGAGATCCAGGAGGTAGAGCCGGACTATGATGAGGACCAGGACGAGTTCTCATACATGCAGTACCACGACGGCTTTGCTTAGGTGACCTGGGTTGACGGGACTCCTCAGTGGGACTATTTTGGACATTTGATTTTGTTTCTTTACATGTATATGAGACTCAGTGATGTATTCATACTTTAGTGACAGTCGAGATCTACTTTGTTTTTCCATACAGTGATATATATATTCTTTAGTCTTCCGCTTGCTTTTATCACTGGATCTGGAGTATGAATTGCAGTTTTGGTATACTTTTACTCATGTGAATGCTTTAACTCAGACAACATTGAATCATAATCATTTTTATTGCATAAATGACGGTCTAAAACTCGGGAGTTGAGTTTATACATGACCCCCGATTTTTAGGGTGTTACACACCCACATTCTAGTAAGGTTGTCTTGCCATAAACCATTGGTTTTTGGTGTTAGGTTATCTTTAGAACTAAGTTTGTATCAACCTCTCAATACTTAATTTTTGAGGTTGTTATTTCCTTTTGTTATTTACATTCTTTTTAGCTATCTATTGTTTATATTTCACTTATTAATTTTTATTTGGCATAGTCCTATTCACCTCTCCTCTAGGACATGTAGCTCGCCCTTTCAATGTGATACTATGCCCGAGTTGTTGGCCTACACCGGGTGACGAGCCCCTCGTAGTGACCATTGAGTTACTCAAATTGAATGATTATAATTGGAATAATAATGGTCTGGATAATCATGCATTCATAGCATATTGGTGATGACGGGTGGCTAATTTTAGATGTTTTAGCATGTGCCCTTAATTTTAGTGGGGTATCATTTCACTAGCTCCTTGACCATCGACTATCAACCTACATACGTGATATGTATGATGACTTGGTCACTATGTTGTACGAGATATGCTACACTAGTTACCGGTCTTATGCATGGGTGATAAGAAAAAGTCTGACTGGATGAGCATCCCCAGGTCGATGTGCATTTACGCATCCATGCATTTAAATAAGACTGCATTCTATTTTGTTTGAATTTCTTATTATTTTTAACTATGCTTAGCTAAGGTGGCGGTGTGTAATCTTGAAGAGAATTCACATTGAGTTGGCCACTCATCCATCAAATATATAACTGTACAGGTAGCACAAGTGGCTTAAAAGACACTTGTGTTCAAAGTGATAAAAAGCAGGGTACAATTAGCAGAGATGTATGACTGTATCCACTAGGAGAAGCTGCGCGATCTTGCGGTTCAAGTTTATATGCATTTTATTATTTCTCTTGTGTAAATTATGTAATTTTTGTATCAAGACATTGGTTTGTATATGTCATTATGAGCAGCCTCTTGTACATTCTATATGTAAATACAAAATTTTCTTTATGTTGATTTGTCCATTCTACGCTAAATCGCTTACTCTGAAAGATAAAGAAAAAGAATATATGGAATTTGGCTCTCTATAGGTTAACACTCGAGTCTTTGGGAAATAAGTCATATACTGGAGTTCTGAAAACACTGGGCGTTACACAAACCCTATATTCAGCCAACCGAATTGGAGATTCGATTAGCTGAATTTTGGCTTGGGCCAACCAAATTTTGGATAAATCTAATCCCGTGCAAACCAATAGCTGTTGGAACAAAATCATTGGAATGCGGCCAGTTGAACCTATTCTTATGGTGAAAGAATTTTCAAATCCTTTGGCTATAAATAGGGGCATTCTCTCATTCATTTCATAAACGAAAATTATAGAAAATCCTTTTCAAAGTCAGAGAGAAATTCAGGCCATCCTCAAGTTATTTATGTGGTAATTCTTATTCTTATTTAGCTTATTCTATTCTCTTTATCAAGTTAGCTTTAAACATTTTTAAGAGAGTAATATAAACTCTACTTAAGATTTAGATAATTGAATCTGCAGCAGTTAGGGATTCTTTTATTCTTTGAAAATACATTAGATCTCCATACTCTTTCTGGTTGAAGATATACTGCTTCATCAAATTCCAAGAAAGAAGATCGTTGTATCAAGCTTCGGTTACATATTTGAATCGGCATTTGAAAATAAGTACCTTGTAATTTTTATCTCTAAGGGTTGATTTGTGATAGCCCATAAAAATGATAAAAGGGGTTTAATTGTGATAGCCGGTGAAAATCACAAGAACCATATTAGGTTGTTAAGGTGAACCAGTGAAAACCTTATTATAGTGAAAGCCAAAATTACGAGAGTAGTAATTTTGAGAGTAGAGTAGGTGTGAGTTTAAGCATCGAACCACTATAACCCCTTATACCTTTGTGGTGATTGCTTATGTCATTATTTGTGTTGAATGTTATATCTATTTCATTATATGTGGTGAATGCTATATTTATTTTATATTATATTACTAGTTTAAAAGATTGATTTCAAAGACATCGTGATATAAGGTTGTCTTGCCTAAAATACTAGGTGAAGGTTATCATACAAATTATTTAAAATCAAGGTTTTAATACTTTGGGTAATTGAGATTATTTATTCCACTTTATTTCAAAGAATTTGGTATTGTCCTATTCACCCCCCTCTAGGACATTAATAACTCGTCCTTCAATCCCCAACAGTGTCGTATTTTATTTTGATAAAAAAAAATATGATTTTGGAATATTAACATTCTAAGAATATTCGTCGGCATACAACTTTATTGATCCGAGTTCTTATTACATTCCTTACATTACCCTTAATTCTGAAATAAAGGGCACTTAACATTAAGTAATGATTGAAAAGAATAATCTTGGAAGTATTCCGTTCCTGGCTAAAGATCCATTGAAATGACAGGAAAGTTGAGCGGATTTTGAGCTCCTTTCGTATACTCGCAAACGACATTGTCCTGAAGTTAGAAAATGCATAAATCCTTTTTTTTTGCAAAATAATTGTGCAATCGCGCTAGACTGATAAGTTGCGCGGTCGCTCAACTTACCTAAAAGTCATCCATTGCTTTAACTCTGATTTCATCCATCTCTAGGATACACTACACTAATTATGGCCAGTGTATCTCTCGTGAAGAGGAGTTGTCACACGGATGCTCCTCGATACCTCTCTCTTTGTTGGGCAAGATCTTCTAATTGCTCTAATTTTTTCCAAATAGTGTCAAATGATAAGACAAGAGGGATATTTATAGGCGCTCATGCATGTGAAATTCTGATTTCACACAACTTATTGAAGTTGCACAAGTGGGTCAATCTTATTTTGATTTACACAACAGTTGCGTGATTGTGTAACATATTTCAGTTGTGCATTAGTGTAACAATTTCTTCTATAGATGCAAACAAACTAACTTTTCCGAACGGGTTTCTTGAGTTCTTCCTTTCATATGCCCACTCAACTTATATGTTTTTTAATGAATTTTATGCTTCAACACCCACAAAAAGTTTTAAGACAAGATGATATTTGTGTTGTCCCTTCGTCGAGTCTATGTGACCATTTGAACAAATTGAATCACAAACAAGAATCATGGTGGGGCCTGAATTAGAGGTTATACAGATTAGATTAGCATCAAATTTGGTATATACATGTTATATTAAGTCTACTATCATTACATAAATTTTGGAATTAATTAGAGATCTGTGGACCCCATAACTAGAGTTAGGCACGGGATGACTCAACTCGCCTAACTCAAGTCAGATTCGGATATATATATATATATATATATATATATATATATATATATATATATATATATATGATAAAAAAAACCATAATTTTTAAGTATCTCTAACAATACACATCGCACTCGACCCCACCTTGACCCAATTCCGAAATCTCTCTTCCTCCCACATCCTCCTCCTCTTCTAATCTTGACAACCACCCACCACTTCCAATCCTGGCAACCACCCACCACCATAACCCCCTCCTCTCTTTGTCTTTGTCTTTGTCTCTCTCCTCTCCACTCCCTTCCACCCTCCTCTTTCAAGTTTGATAGCCACCCACCACCCTCCTCTTCCAAGTCCGATAGCCACCCACCACCCTCCTCTTCCAAGTCCGATAGCCACCCACCACCCTCCTCCTCCTCCTCTATCTCTCCTCTATCTCTCCTCTCCACTCCCTCCCTCCCTCCCTCATCTCTTGGTTTGAATCGGATCTGAATCAGTGCTAACTCGAACCAACTCGATACTTTTTAATCGGGTCAAACTCGGTCCGAATTAGTCCAGGCTAGACCCGAATTCGGGTCGGTTAAGGCATGCCAGACTCGATACTTCGAGTTTTGGTCATGCCTATTTTAAAACTGGATCGAGTTGGGTCAGCCCTAACTCAATCTGACTCAACTCGTTGCCCAGCTCTACCCACAACTCTAGGCCATTCAGAAGGGTATTAGGCTGACCACTACACTAGATAACAAACTTTGTTCAAATTACATTAATATGATGAGGGGGTTAAATAGATCAGATTGGCCCCAAATTTGGTACATACGAGATCTATCAAATCTACTATCATCAAACAAAATTTTGGGACCAATTGGATATCTATGGACCTATAAATTCTCATGTGTCATTTCTAACCATTACATAAGATAACAAATCTGGTCTAAATTGCATTAATTTCATGAAGGGGTTAGACAGATCAGATTGACCCTAACTTTGGTATATGCATACTCTATCAAGTTTACTATCATCACATAAAATTTGAGACCAATTTGAGTTTTATGGACCTACAAACATAACTATAGAAATAAAAAGATAAAGAAGAAGCATATGTATCACAAACTCAAAAGAGATCGGAAAAATCGAAGACTCCTCGTGTAACGCCCTGAAATTTGAGGGTCGAGCAGGAGCCCAACTCCCGAGTTCTAACACATCACTTATACAACATAGATAATGATGATTAAATGTTGTCTGTATTAGTGCCTTAAACATGAGTGGGATTATACCAACTCAGCATATCATACTCCAGAGATAATTAAATTTTGCAAGCGGAAGACTATGATAGATATATAAAGTATATAAACTGATGTAGGTCTTCAGAGTGTGAACATGTTACTAGGTTAAGTATATACACATATACTCTAAAAATGAACAAAATGAATATACATTGGTGTTCCAAAAGTGTAAAAATAATAAGTGTAATGAGGTCTAATCAGCATCCCTGTAACCCCGTCGATCAAATCACGGTCTACATAGACTCGCCTGATAGCTGCATGTATAAGAACTCCTCATTGTCATCGTAAAAGTTCGGTACTGCCTCGAAAGCATCGCCATCATCTGCATCTACAACAAGGTCAGGTTGGTGTTTAAAACACTATCCCAGAATGTGGGAGTGAGTGATCAACTCAGTAGAGCTATGAAGTAAAGGTTAACATGTTATCAATTCAGTCAATCAGTAATGATAAAGAAATACAACAATCAGGTCCTAAGTACTCTTATTAATGTGAGGATGATAAGTGATAATGATGTATGCCCTCGCCTACACTCACTCTACTACATCATCTTACGATCGCGACATGCACCCCTTCCTCTATGCACTTCCTCGCCAAAACACCGTGCAATGTGATGCATGATCGTGTTAGCCAAGTTCTTATTTAGACATATTCATACAGCAAGATTGGGAAGCTAAGACACCTCCCTTTATATCATATACCCAAAAAATGATCCATCTTGGGTCGTCAATCCTAGTTAGTCACATACGATAGATAGTTCCAGGTCCCTACGGAGAGGCTCGTCACCTCAGCACAGGCCTAGTTTGTACTCTAGTTTACTATGAAAAGCCTTGTCACCTCAACGTAGTCCTAGTGTATACACGAGGTCACTACGGGCTTGTCACCTGATCATAGGCCGACAGCTCGAATATAGTGTCACATGCCACCGTATTCAGCTCATAAGTCTGAGTTGCTCACTGGACACTACGGGGAGGCTCCTCACCCCAGCGTAGGCCGACAATAAGACCATAATGTCCCATACCACCATGCCCGACTCATGAGTCTTAGTGGATCGAGGTACTAAGGTTAAACGGGCTTTGCACTGGTAAGTTGGTACCTTAGATTCAAACAGTAGCGTCCATACATGGTGAACATACATTAGGCCAATCAAGTTGCTTGACAAGCTTGACTGGTATGAGCGTACGTTGAGCTGATCGACATAAAGCGTGTAAGCACTCCGCATGGCCTAACCACTGTCAGCAAGCAGTGTACGATTCAGATTCCTTGAACCTATCTGGTGTGACAAAACGACCTCGGCCACTACTCAGAAATCATTACCGATCGCCTGGACTACTTTGTAACCCCAAACACACTCCAAGAAATAGTATATGTATGTAGTAGCCAAAGACAGCATGTGACAATTAAAATCAAATATAAATCTTACTTGAGCAATTCGACAAAATACATAATACACATATTACCGCACATAGACATTTCATTCTTAACTCACATAGTAGTAAGATAAGTTATATAAAGGATACTGTAACCATAGATAAGGGAATTGAGAATCCTATCTCAACACCCTCATTACATGCATTTAAATAAGCATTTTCACATTCAGGCATTTTATCAAACACTTAGGCTACACATATCATATACATGTAATAAATTAGTTATAACAGGTATTATAGCAAATCCCTTTACAAAGGGTTCACCATACGTACAACAATCATGTATTCTCAGTCAATGAACATGGCAAGCATAAATCATAATTCCACACTCATTCAAACATTTCAACAAACATATGGAATGTATTAAAATTAACATAGTCTACACATAAATATATAGTGTATGAAAAATGCCGTATCTACGCACATGTGACAGCAATCAAATCAGTCATAACCTAAACATTTATAGTCCGCACCTTTAACCGGTAGACTCATAATGAACTCAGTTTAAACCTTAAGCCTTTGTCTACAGCACGACGTCAACCTATAGCATGAAATAGGTTAGCTATTTCACCATTTACTCTATTTGAATATCCAAAACAGATTAGGGTTAGGATTTCTTACTCAACAACAGGATCAAAATCGTTGGTATAACAATACGGAAGCGGTGGTTAAGCACATGGAGTGGCAGGGAAAGATCCCAGGAACAGTCCCCCACGTTCTCTCTCACTTTCTCTCTCTTTCCTTCTCTCTTTACTCTCTTCTCTCTCCTAGGGTTGCAAATTCTTATGTGAAGGGAGAGAGAGGGTTTAAGGGCCTTATATAGGCCTAGAATTGATGGGAATGGCCCCAGGGCCAGGGTATACTTAGGTTATAGCCAAAGACTGACCGTTTCGGTCCAACGGAGCTGATCTGGAGGCCCCTTTTCTGCATGTGGTCAGACTTAAGCTTCCTGACATTGAATCTAGGTCAGGTTAAGATATTGGCCCGATCGGATCAGTGGATCAGCCTCGGGGGACCAGTTTTAGTTCAACGGTCACCGGTACTCGATCAGGGCCACAAGTACACTGACATGTGTTGAAAATTTTTCCTAATTCGAGGGTGTAATTGGGTCAAATTCTAACGGTCTGAATCCTTAGATTTGGCCTACAAGCGAATGACTCAATTCACTTAAGTTTCAGTTCATTTTCTGATATTCACGTTTCTCACATACTTCGCTTCGGGCTCAAGTTGGGCACTTTTGGATACCATTAGTACTTAATTTTTGAGATTGTTGTCAAGTCCAGCAAGACGGTCATAATTGTATAGTTTCACTGTAATCAGACTTTTGACATGGGGTCTAAGTCCGATACGGAGTTTCATGGTACTCTCGAGAGTAACTAAGTTTTAAGATGGATCCTAAGTTTTTAGGAGATGTAGCGTTAGCGATTTTGTTAGTTTTGGATCTTACAATTCGCATTTAAAGTGGTTAGAGATAATTTCATATATGATTTAGTTTAGTACTTAATTAATTCTTGTCTAATTTCTAAAGGATTTGGTCCTTAGCAATTTCTACTTGAGGTGGTACTCGGGTATTTGAATAGATTTTTTCGAGACGTTACAATCTACCCCCCTTAAAGAAAAATTTTATACTCGAAATTAGTACATTTTTGTACTCCTCGAGAATCTGAGGGTAGTTCTTTCAGATCTCGACTTTTATTTCTCAAGTAGCCTCCTCCTCAGTATAATGCGTCCACAGTCCCTTCATAAGTGGAATTACCTTACTACGCAACACCCGCTCATTCCTATCCAGAATACCTGTTGGTTGCAGTACATAGGTCGCATCTTCACTCAACTGTACCTACTCTCATTTAATAATGTGGGAAGGTCAGGAATGTATTTCTTCAACATCAATACATGAAATATATTATGCACCCCTACAAGTGGTGTGAGTAAAGCAAGGCGGTACGCTACTACCCCCACTCCATCTAGTATCTGGAATAGGCCAATGAATCTCGACGTGAGTTTTCCTTTCTTACCAAACCGAAGAACTCCCTTTATTAGGAAAACTTTCAGGAATACATGGTCCTCAACCTCAAACTCTAGCTGCCACCACCTTGTATCGGCGTAGCTCTTCTGTCTACTCTATGTTGTCAGGAGTCGACACCTGATAATGTCGATCTTTTCTAAAGTCACTTGAACTAACTCTGGGCCAATCAAGCTCTTCTCACCAACCTTTGCCTAGCAGTACGGTGCTCGATAGGGATGCCCATACAAGGCCTTATAGGGAGTCATGCCAATACTCGCCTGAAAACTGTTATTATATGCGAACTCTGCATAAGGAAGATAGTCGTCATAACTGTCCTTAAAATCCAGCACATAAGCTCGTAACATATCTTTCAACACCTGATTTACCCGTTTCGTCAGCCCATCAGTCTGTGGGTGGAATGCAGTACTGAACTTTAGTTTCACACCCATTGCTTCCTAGATACGAGTCCAGAAGATAGATGTAAATCGAGTGCCTCGGTCTGACACGATCTCTATAGGAACTCTATGCAGACATACAATCTCCTTGATGTGCAGCCTGGCCAATTTGTCTACAGAGTTCGAAACTATGATAGGGAGAAAATAAGCTAATTTTGTCAACCGGTCTATGATCACCCATATGGAGTCATGTCTCTTCCTCATCTTCGGTAGCCCTGAGATAAAATCCATAGAAATGAAGTCCTACTTCCATTCAACTATGAGCATGTGCTGAAGTAGTCCAAGAGGTCGGCGACACTCTGCCTTGACCTGTTGGCACGTGAGACAACAGGACACATACTCTACTATGTGGGCCTTCATGTTGTCCTACCAGTACGAGCGCTTCATGTCTCGTTACATCTTCATACTGCCAAGATGCATTGCCATCTTCTAATTGTGTGCAGCCTCGAGAATTTCCCTTCTCAAGTCTGGAAGGTTTGGGATGCATAGGCGGCCATGATAACGTAAACCTCCATCCGTTCCAACGCTCCATTCCAAGTCTTCGTTGTCACCAACCTGCTCTCTCATCTTCGCCAATAGCTCATCGTCTCTCTAAGCCGCGATAATCCTGTCATCAACAAGTGGCTACATCAAAATATGTGCGACGCTCTCAAACGGCTCCTCTACCGTAAGTTTCTTCTCAAAGTCTCGCATAAACTCTACCATATCCCACTCTGCTATCATCAGCGGAGCTGCAAATGCTATCATCTTCTTGCAACTTAACGCGTGTACCACAAGGTTGGCCTTGCTAGGATGGTAGGAGACCTCGAACTTGAAGTCCTTTAAGGTTTCCATCCATCGTCGTTGTCTCATATTTAGGTTCCTCTGCGTGAATATGTACCTGAGGCTCTTGTGGTCACAAAAGAGCTCGAACTCCTCTCCATAGAGGTAATGTCTCCAGAGCTTCAATGCAAAGATGACGGCTGCTAACTTCAGGTCATGCGTAGGATAGTTTTCCTTGTATTTCCTCAACTGTCACGATGCATAGGTAATAACCCTGCCCTTCTGCATCGAAACACAACCCAAATCAACACGAGAGGCGTCAGTGTAAATGGTATACTTGACCCCTTGCTCTAGCAATACTAGCACAGGGGTGGACGTCAACTTGTCCTTCAGCTCCTGAAAATATGCTTCTGCCTTCTCATTCTAGGAAAAATTGAGATCTTTCCAAGTCAGCTTAGACAACGGTCTAGATATCTTGGAAAAATCCCTAATGAACCGACGGTAATAGCCTGCCAGGCCAAGAAAACTCCTCACTTCAGTAACTAAATCGGGCTGCTTCCAGTCCTGAACTACGGCTACCTTAGCAAGGTCCACCGCTACCCCTTCCTTGGACACCACATGTCCCAGGAATTTGACTTATTCCTTCCAGAAGTCGCACTTCTTGTACTGTATAAACAACTGGTTCTTCCTGAGAGTATTAAGGACTACTCGCATGTGTTCCTCGTGCTCCTCCCAACTCTTGGAGTATATCAGGATGTCATTAATAAACACGATGACGAATCGAAATAGAAATGGCCGAAACACCCAATTCATCAAGTCCATGAACACGGTTGGTGCATTTGTGAGTCCAAACGACATCATAGGGAACTCGTAATGCCCAAAACTGGTCCTAAAAGCTGTCTTCTGCACGTCTTCATCCCTGACAAGCAACTGGTGATACCCTGACTGTAAATCGATCTTAATGAAGTACTGTGCTCCCTTCAACTGATCAAAAAGGTCATCTATCCTGGGCAAATGATACTTGCTCTTCACCATCACTTGGTTCAACTTGCGATAATCAATACACAATCGTAGAGATCCATCCTTCTTCATCACAAACAACACAGGTGCTCCTCATACAGACACGCTAGGTCGTATGAAGCCTGCATCCAACAGATCATCGATCTGTTTCCTCAGTTCCTCTATGTCACACGTCGGCAATGAAATGGGCATCGCACTAGGCACTAGGTCGATGGAAAAATCAATCTCGCGCTGAGGAGGTAGTCCAGGTATCTTAGTGAACACGTTCTCAAAATCCCGAACTATTAGCGTGTTCCCAAGTGCTGGACCATCATCATTCTTCAGTAAGGAAGCATAACAAAGAACTCGAAACGGGAAACTGACCTGCATGGGAAATGTAAAAGTCATGCCCTCAGTCCTGTGATCTGTCACTAGTCGAGTCTCGCAGTCAATCTTGGCCCTCATTTCAGCAAGCCAATCCATACCAAGGATGACGTCGAAATGGTATATCGTGGTGACAATCAAGTCAATGCATATCATCCTGCTCCCTAGATCTATCAAGCAACTCTCACACATCTTAGTGGCATCTGTAAAAGTCCCTAGGGTTGCAATAACTCTCACCCCAACCATTGGGGTCGTATTCAGCCCTAAGCGTTTGACTGTAGAACATGATATCACTGAGATAGTGGACCCAGTGACCACCAACAAAAATACGAGGGTACCTTGGATGTGGGCAGTGACCTCGAAAGCTAGAGGCATTATAGCTACTAAATCAGACGCTTCCGTTGTAAGAGCATGTACTCGCGCCTGCTGAGAACGGTTGGGCTTCAGTACCATAGGTCGCTGAGGCGGCCTAAATCGAGGTGCAGGCGGCCGAAAAGATGGATGGACTGGTGTTAACCGTAGAGTTGGAGTTGCAATCGTCTGATGAAATTGGTGGTTGATCCTCTAAGGCGACAAAAAGCCGTTGTCCCTCATCTTCGTGAAATGGTATGTATCAACCGTGGCCAGCTCTCTTGCAGTAGGTGCACCACATGTCTGGTGGCTTCACAGGGGCTGGTGGAGCTGCGAGTCTAGGAGGAGATTCTGTACGGGGCCTCTTACCGAGGAACGACCTGCTCTGTAAATCTAGTCACGGCCTAGGAACCATAGGCATACACGTGTGGGACAATATATCTTCATCCTGATCGGCTCTCAGAGACATGCCCACTAGCTCAGCATAGGTAGATATGCTAGCGGAGCACATCTTCGAGCATATTTCGAGTCACAGGCCCTCAGAAAACCACCGCATCCGTATCAGATGATCAGCTAATATCAACGGAGCATACTTAGTTAGCTCTGTGAATCTGTTCTCATACTCTGCCACTGTCATGCCCCCCTGACAGAGGCGAAGAAACTTACTCTCCTTCTCATGCCGATACATGAGGGAAAAGTACTTCTCGTGGAAGCGCATCTCGAAGGCCTCCCACGACCATACATATCCGACAACAATGGTATGGAGGACGCTGTCCCACTAGAGGTTGGCCTCCTTTTCGAACATGTAAGTGACCAACTCCACCTGCTCTACCTCAGTGCAATACAGCAGCTTCAACATCTTAGAGATGCGATCAAGCCAATACTCGACTTCCTCGGGTTTGTGAGTACCCACAAAGGTAGGAGGTCGGAAGTGCTAGAATGGCTCAAAGAGGCCGTTAGGGCTCATATTGCCAGCAGGCTGCATAAGAGGTGCAGGTGGAACCACACCTATGCCCTGGGCAAAGACCCCGCAATGGTGGCCAAAAACTGTTGCTCTACATCACGAGCATCATCTGCTCCAACCTATTAGTAGAGGGAGTCGATTGAGGCACGTGCGGTGTCGAAGTAGATGCATGGTTCTGGCTTGAAACCAGTGGTGCAACAGGTGTCAGCCCATTTATGGGGCCAGTGGCTGGCTGAGAATCCGGTATAGTGTCATGAGTCGGGCCTAAACTGGGGTCCGCCTGGCTATCGCTCAGGGGAGGTGCCCCATCAATTGAGTCGCCAAGTGTGAGACATGTCGTACTCCATGTGGTCTCAGGTAACATTCCCTATATACAACATAGGGTGCAACCTAGGTCAGATTTGGCATACTCACAAACTCAACTACACAACATTCACATATAGCTTAAAGAAACTTCATGCATTTCATTTACTAAAATTGTCACAATACATGAGATGCAATATTACATGGATCATGATAGAAGATGCATGAGAGATAATATAAGCAAGATTTCAAACACTAAAACATACTAACCACTCTACCACACTATTATGCCTAACAAGGTTATACTTAGCAACAGGAAAAGAAACACGCACAAAGCAAACTCAAAAGATGACTACATGTGTGACTAGTCATCAGAACCTGTCGATGGTGGAGGTGCCCTCTTATCTTGCACACAGCACAGGATAGCCCTTAAAGCACCTTCTTGAACTTTTATTTCAATAAGGCCTGGGTCTCACTGACCTCCTGTCACAGGGCGACCTGACCCTCCTCAAGTTGAGCCAAGCGGGCTTCTATTGTATCCCTATCACTGTCACGATCTCGCGTAGCAGCGGGAGGAGAGCTGTAACACCCCGGATTTTTGAGAAACCTGGGGTTAGACATCCTTAGGCAATGGTTCAACCAAAACACATTGGTAACCGCTCAGAACCCAATTCCATAGCCAAAGAAATCACTTAGGATTAATTCCTTTAGAAACTAAGCATAAGTTAGCTAGCGCTACACTGGAGTAGCTGTGAAATTGTCCCTGATCGCTTTAAATATATTCTACAAGACCCAAAACTTGTAGAACCAATGATGCTATAACATCCTAAAACCTTGGATCAAACTCTAAACCCGTTTGCTCTCAGGAACTCTTGGAAACTTTGTATTGGATCTAGACCGTGCGTCGAAAGTCCGATACCTACAATCTTAGACCGTTATGACCGCTTAGCTGGACTTGACAATCGTTTCGAAAATTAAGGCCAACCGACGTTCAGAGGCTATTTCATTGAGCCTGGAGTGAAGAGAGTGAGAATAGGGTTAGATTTGAAAATTTTAATTCAAATCTGGCACGTGACTTGACGCGTTAGTATTAAGCATTCTGATCGTCAGAATTCAGCCAAATTACACCCTCGGATCAGGAAAAATTTCTATTTCATATCTTGAGACTTGTATACCTGATCTAGGTGCGATGACCGCTGAACTGAAACTGGACCGCCACGTGCGATCTACGAACTCTACCGGACTAAAAACTGGGTGTGAGCAACATCCAGTGACCATGAGATTAAGTCCGACCGCGTTCGGACAAGAGACCTCCCGAAATGGTCTTTTGGATCGGAACAGTCCCGATTTGGATATAACTTAAGTATACCTTGACTTGAAGTCTGTTTTGGACATGTTTGGGCTTATAAAAGGGCTTGAAACCCTCTCATATCTCTCCCATCCGAATTTGGAATAAACCCTAGATTGAGAGAGAGAGAGAGAAAGTGAGAGATTTTGAGAGTGTGGTGGGAGAGATTTTCCTGCCACCTGCTGCTGCTACTGCACGTGCTTAAGCGACGTATTCCAATCACTTTATTGGTGATTCCGACGCTTTTCTAGGTAAGGAAAACCCTTTCCACTTGCTGATTTAGCATTTCGTCAAATTAAATAGCAAAGTAGCTGATATAACTTGTGAAATAGGTTGCCTGTTTGCCGTAGACGAAGCGTATACGCTCCGTTCGAAATGATACGCCTCTAGGGTAAAAGGTGCAGATTTTAGACGCTTTGATTGGCTATTTTCAACGCTTTCAATGTCGTTTAATAGTAGATTATCGACGGCAACGCCGTTTGACATGCACAACATGTTATCCGTTTCCTGTTTCGTAAACAGACGAAAAATATGAGATTTAGGGCATTTTAGTCATTTATAGGAAATACTGTTTTCATCCATATTTTTCTGATATGATTGACATAGTTTCTTGTCGCATTAGGATATTAGGAATGCGTGCATAATCAGTTTGGCAAAGAGATTCTCCTAAATGCGCACTTCGAGTCGACATACTATATGCAGACTTAAGTGTGTAGTTTAAGTGTTTGTATAAATGCTTGTATTAGTATGTATTGAATCAAATGGTATTATGAATTAGTTTGAGATTGAATTCTCAAATAATATGCTGATGTAAATGATTTCCTACACGCTGGCTATATGCATGATTTCATTATATGTATGAAATGCATGTGTTAGATGATTTACTTAAGTTGTATGTCATAACATGTGTTAACATGCTCACAGTGTTGTATTTCATTTCCATTATTCTTACATGATTGCTGATGTGAATTCATAAGTGTTTGGGACTATACCTAGTCCAGGCAATCAGTAACTGAGTAAATTCGTGGTTGGCTTATCTTTGCCACGAACGACGCGTCGATGAACGCGAGTCGTATTTTGGAGTTGGCGGCAGTGGTTAGGCCACACGAGGTGTTTTACGCACTTCATGTCGTTCGACTTGAGATGCGCTCGCGCTAGTCGAGCCCGTCAAGTAACCCGACTGGCCATTGTATGTTCACCCTGTATGAGTCATAACTGCTTGAACCTAGGGTACTGAACTTACTATTGTAAACCCTGTCAACCATGGTACCTTGATCCATAAAGACTCATGAGCCGGGCATGGTGGTATGGGACACCGTGGTCGAGCTGTCGGCCTACGCTGGGGCCACAAACCTCCCCGTAGTGACCAGTGAGCACCTATGACTCGTGAGTAGATTATGGTGGTATGGGACAGTATATTCTTGTTGTCGGCCTACACTGATCAGGCGACGAGTCCTTTGTAGTGACTGCGAGCGTATTCTGAGTCTACGGGAGGCGACGATCCTTCTGTAGCAGTGAGAGTACAGTAGGCCTGTATTGATAAGGTGATGGGGGAGCAGTGCAACGAGTACGAGCAACAGCCTTAGCAGCCCTTGCAGCGACCTACCAAATATAAGGGAAGTACCTTAGTTTCCCAATATTGCAGTATGAAAAGGACTAATAATAACTCTGTAATCATATCAACATCACATTGCCGCGGAGCACTGAAGATGTGGAGCACTGAACGGTACGCAAGCATGCCGCGGATGCAGATGGTGCCATATGAGGGAGAATGTCGGTGAGGGCATCCATCATGTCATGTCATATTGCATTAACAACAGTATTAGGAATGTTTGATTTACTGAATTATTATTATCGCATGATTGATTTGATAACATGCCAATCTCTGCTCTCTTATTCCACTGAGTTGATCACTCACTCCCACGTTACGGGATGGTGTTTTCGAACACCCACCAGTCCTTATTTTGGTTGTAGATGATGGCGCTGCTTGAGAAGCGGAGCTGGACTTGATGATGATGATGAGGATCTCTCCTTTATGCGTGTTCTGATTGACGGGATTACAGGGAGGTTGATTAGATGCCTTGACACTTGTCATTTTATATTTTTAGAGCACTCATGTATATTCTTTTTGTTTACTTTTTGAGTATACATGTATGTATATAACCTGGTAACATGTTCACACTCTGGAGACATACAACAGTTTATATATGTTATACATACTATCACAGTCTTCCGCTTGCTAATTTAATGGTCTCTAGAGTATGATATGATGTTTTGGATTAATCCCACTCATGTTTAGTACATTAACACAGACAACATTCAATCATACACATCTATGTTGCATAAGTGATGTTCTGAAACTCGGGAGTGGAGTTTTTACTCGACCCCCCGATTTTCGGGATGTTACATGAGCCCTCATCAGTGTCCTAGGCCTCCTCTTCCTCTCCTTCTTACCCTTCTTCTATCTTATCGCCACCTTCTTCATCACCCTCTTCCTCTTCACTCTTTGTCTCAACTTCACTCTCACCGAGTCAGGCTCGACGTTGTCGTGGCCCAATCTCCATGTTATTGAGAGTAGTGTCATTGATGAAATGGATTGGCACCGAAATTTCTACACCAAGTTTGTAGCTGAATTCGCGTACAAGCTTGCATATCAGTCGGCCGAATGGGAGTAAAATGGTTTTCTTAGTAGAGCATGCGGTCAGGACTATCTCTCATAGGACAAAGTAGGCAGGCACAACTTGTCTCCCTACCCAGCACGGTACAAGAAGTCCACCATCAAGCGTGTACACTTGCTGCAATTGCTCCACCTAGGGTACACATTGTACGTGAAGATGTGGTGGAGCAGGTGAAAGTTGTCAGTCATTTTGGATGCTAGGAGGCTATTGTTTGGATTCCAGTGGACCAGTTGGCCACAAAGGAATCGTGTGTGACGGTCTCTTTCACGCGCACTCGCAAGACTCTTCTCACTAGTATGGCCCCGCCAAGAGGCATTCCCATGATTCAGGCTATCAAGCCAACATCAACTGTGAGTTCTCGCCTTCCCACAGGAAATTTGAACTGCAATGGCTCTAGCGTTAGCTCCCGTATATGCGCGTAGAAGGGTCGGACAGTGTTCACATTTACCCGAGTCTTGCCCTTAAATATGGGACCCCACCCAACATCCACTAGGCGGTCCATCGCCATATATTACCCAAAGTGCCTCTCGTCCATGTGTGCTTCAAAAAGGACCCTACAATTCTCAAATCTTCTATGAGACAACTCCACCAGCAAAGCCCTTTCGAGGGGAGCCTGAGGATCGAGATCCAGCTTTTTCCTTATCTCCCGATTGACGCTCACACTTACGGCATCGCCTGTCTACCACCCTGATCGAGTAGGGCGGCTAGGCCTGACTTCATCTGTGGAAGCCCTCTTCTTCCCCATAAGAGAAAGAAGTGTGGAAAGAAAAACATTTTTGCCACAAGCTCGAAAAAAGCCATTTGAGTGAGATAATAATGGGGAATAGGATGGGTTATTGGATTTGGAGATGTATGAGGCACAATTATGATCTTATGTGCTCAAAAGGGGATAAATGAAGGAGATGAAAGATGAGTTTTGATGAAGGTGGTGGAGGTGTGTATGGAATGAAGGAAATGAATGAGATATGAAGATGAAGGAAGGATAGGAGAGAGGAAAATGAAAATTTTGAAGGTTAGAAAGCTTGGTGGGGTGAGAATAGGAGAAAGGGAGCCAAAGGAGAAGAATATAGGGGGTTTCACACCATTTCGTGGGCCCTACATGTGTTGGGGGATCGGCTCGATACCGGCCCACTGAGGCTCGACAGGCCTGGACTGTCCAGGTGACGAGGCCTCGCCGATCCGGTGATGGCATTGTCGGCTGCTAGACATCTAGGCGAGGCTTCACCCCATGGGCGATGGCATCCCCCCCCCCCCCCCCCCCCCCCCCCGGGGTGCCGTATGTGTGTGGGGTCCACTTCAAATCCCCCAATTTGCACTATTTGTCCCCCTAGTCTGTTTAAGTCGTTTCGAGTCCTATCTCGCGTATACTCACTCGTTTCTGGTTATTTTAGTGTGGAAGTTGTCAATTTATCATCTAAACTCGTCAATTGACGGTCTAGAAAAGATCCGGGGTCACCACGCATAATCTCAGATGGTACGAGCCCCAATCCTAAGGGTCAATTTCGATCAATTCCGTTGATAGGCAAAATTGGTAATCCTACGATCATTTCTATGTTTTGTCACTCCCTTCTAAGTAAGAATACAACAGTGTACATTGTGTGACCATAATCCAGGTCCAATTTAATCCAAATCATGCTCTGATACTAACTTGTAATGCCCTAAAATTCGGAGGTCGAGCAGGAGTCCAACTCCCGAGTTCTAACACATCACTTATACAACATAGATAATAATGATTAAATGTTGTCTATATTAGTGCCTTCAACATGAGTGAGATTATACCAAATTAGCACATCATACTCCAAAGATAGTTAAATTTTGTAAGAGAAAGACTATGATAGATATGTGATAGATATATAAAGTATATAAACTGATGTAGGTCTCCAGAGTGTGAACATGCTACTAGGTTAAGTATATACACGTATACTCCAAAAATGAACAAAATGAATATACATGGGTATCCCAAAAGTGTAAAAATAATAAGTGTAATGGGGTCTAATTAGCATCCCTATAACCCCGTCGATCAGATCACGGTCTATATGGACCCGCCTGATAACTGCATGTAGGAGAACTCCTCGTCATCATAAAAGTTCGGCTCTGCTTCAAAAGCATCGCCATCATCTGCATCTACAATAGGGTCTGGTTGGTGTTTAAAACACCATCCTAGAATGTAGGAGTGAGTGATTAACTCAATGGAGCTATGAAGCAAAGGTTAACATGTTATAAATTCAGTCAAGCAGTAATGATAAAGTAATACAATAATCAGGTCCTAAGTACTCTTATTAATGTGAGGATGATATGTGATAATGATACATGCCCTCGCCTACACTCCCTCTGTGATATCATCTTACAATCGCAGCATGCACCCCTTCCTCTGTGCACTTCCTCGCCAAAGCACTGTGCAATGCGATGCATAGTCATGTTAGCCAAGTTCTTATTTAGACATATTCATACTGCAAGATTGGGAAGCTAAGGTACCTCCCTTTATATCATATACCCAAATAATGATCCATCTAGGGTCGTCAATCCTAGTTAGTCACATACGATAGATAGTTTCAGGTCACTACGGAGAGGTTCGTCACCTCAGCGCAGGCCTGATTTGTATTATAGTTTACTACAGAAAGGCTCATCACCTCAACGTAGTCCTAGTGTATACTCGAGATCAGTATGGGCTCGTCACCTGATCATAGGATGACAGCTCAAATATAGTATTCCATACCACCATATTCGGCTCACGAGTCTAGGTTACTCACTGGACACTATGGGGAGGCTTCTCACCCCATCGTAGGCCGACAGCATGACCTCGTTCTCCCATACCACCATGTTTGGCTCATGAGTCTTAGCGGATCGAGGTACTAAGGTTAAACGGGCTTTGCACTGGTAAGTTGGTACCTTAGATTCAAACAGTGGCGTCCATACATGGTGAACATACATTAGGCCAATCGGGTTACTTGACAAGCTCGACTGGTATGAGCATACATCGAGCTGATCAACATGGAACGTGTAAGCACTCTACGTGGCCTAACCACCGTCGACAAACAGCGTACGACTCAAATTTCTTTAACCTCTCTGGTGTGGCGAAATGACCTGGCCACTACTCAGACATCATTACTGATCGCCTGGACTACGTCGTAGCCCCAAACACACTCCAAGTAATAGTATATGCATGTAGTAGCCGAAGATAGCATGTGATAACTAAAATCAAATATAAATCTTACTTGAGTAATTCGACAAAACATATACTACACATCTTACCACACATAGGCATTTCATCCTTAACTCACATAATAGTAAGATAGGTTATATAAAGGATACCGTAACCATAGATAAGGGAATTGAGAATCCTATCTCAGCACCCTCATTACATGCATTTAAATAAGCATTTTCACATTCAAACCTTTTATCAAACACTTAGGCTACACATATCATATACATGTAATAAAGTAGTTATAACAGGTATTATAGAAAATTCCTTTACAAAGGATTCACTATACGTATAACAATCGTGTATTCTTAGTCAATGAACATGAAAAGCATAAATCATAATTCCATACTCATTCAAACATTTCAACAAACACGTGAAATGTATTAAAATCAACATAGTCTACGAATATATATATATATATATATATATATATATATATATATATATATATATATATATATATATATATATATATATATATAGTGTATGGAAAACGTCGTATCTACGCACATGTGACAGTAATCAAGTCAGTCATAAATCATTACTGATATTAAAATCCTTGAAAACCATAACCTAAATATTTATAGTCTGCACCTTTCACCGGTAGACTCGTAACGAACTCAGTTTAAACCTTAAGTCTTTGTCTACAGCATAACTACAACCTATAGCATGAAATAAGTTAGCTATTTCACCATTTACTCTATTTGAATATCTAAAATAAATTAAGGTTAGGATTTCTTTCCCAACAACAGGATCAAAATCGCCGATATAGAGATATGAAAGCGGTGGTTAAGTACGTGGAGTGGCAAGAAATTATCCTAGGAACAGTCCCCCACTTTCTCTCTCACTTTCTCTCTCTTTCCTTCTCTCTTTGTTCTCTTCTCTCTCCTAGGGTTGCAAATTCATATGTGAAGGGAGAGAGAGGGTTTAAGGCCCTTATATAGGCCCAAAACTGATGGGAATGGCCCCAGGGCCATGGTATACTTAGGTTATAGCTAAAGACTGGCCATTTTGGTCCAACGGAGCTGATCTAGAGGTCCCTTTTCTGCATGCATTCGAACTTAAGCTTCCTGACATTGGATCTAGGTCAGGTTAAGATCTTAGCCTGATCGGATCAGTGGATCGGCCGCAGGGGACCAGTTTCAGTTCAACGATCACCGGTATGCGAAGGGTGTAATTGGATCAGATTCTGACGGTCTGAATCCTTAGATTCGGCCTGCAAGTGAACGACTCAATTCACTTAAGTTTCAGTTCATTCCTAAAGATATTCGCGTTTCTCACACACTTCGCTCCGGACTCAAGTTGTACACTTTTGGATACCTTTAGCACTTGATTTTTGAGATGGTTGTCAAGTCCAGCAAGGCGGTCATAATCGTATAGTTTTGCAGTAATCAGACTTTCGACACGTGGTCCAGGTTCGATACAGAGTTTCATGGTTCTCCCGAGAGCAACTGGGTTTTGAGATGGATCCTAAGTTTTTAGGTGATGTAGCGTTAGCGATTCTGCTAGTTTTGGGTCTTGCACTTTGCATTTAAAGTGGTTAGAGCTAATTTCACAGATGATCTAGTTTGGTACTTAATTAATTCTCGTTTAATTTCTAAAGGATTTGGTCCTTAGCAATTTCTACCTGAGGTGGTACTCGGATCTTTGTACGAATTTTTTCGAGACGTTACACCTCGACATGACTTATGTAATCATTGATTTCAACCAAGGGTCTTGGTGATGGAGAAAAATGGGTTATGCACATTTTTTCAAAGTATGATCTCTACTTTGTGGGATTTAAGAATTTTGGGGGATTATTCATGTAACACCCCGAATTTTGGTCAATCTGGGATTTGACGTCCTTAGGCAGTGGGTCAACTAAAACACCTGGAAAATTGCTCAGAACCCAATTCCATAGCCAAAGAAACCACTTAGGATTAATTCCTTTAGAAACTAAGCATAAGTTAGCTAGCGCAACGCGAGAGTAGCTGGGAAATAGTCCCTGATCACTTTAAATACGTTCTACAAGACCCAAATCGAGTAGAACCAATGACTCTATAATACTCTATAACCTCAGATCAAACTCTAAGCAGGTTTGTTCTCTGGACCACTTTGAAACTTTATATTGGATCTAGACCGCTAGTTGAAAGTTTGATACCACCTATCTTAGACCGTTAGAACCGCCTAGCTGGACTTGACAATCATTTCGAAAATCAAGTCCAACCGATAATCACAGGCTATTTCATTGAGCCTGAACTGAAGAGAGTGCGAATAGGGACAGAATTGGAATTTCAAATTCAAATCTGGCACACGACTTGACGTGTTAGTATTAAGCATTCTGACCGTCAGAATTCAGCCAAATTACACCCTCAGATCAGAAAAAATTTCTATTTCATATCATGAGATTTGCAGCCCTGATCTACGTGCGGTGACCGCTGAACTGAAACTGGACTGCCACGTGCGATCTGCGAACCCTGCCGGACTGAAAACTTAATGCGTGTTAGAACTGGTACTCATGAGCTTAAGTCCGATCGCGTTCGGCCAGGGGACCACTAGAAATCATCTTTTGGACCGAAACAGCCCCGAATTGGATATGCCCTAAGTGAACTTTGTTCCTTAGCCTATTTTGGGCATTTTTAAGCTTATAAAAGGGGTTGAAACCCTCACTCCTCTCTCCCATCCGAATTTACAAAAATCCCTAGATTGGGAGAGAGAAAAGGTGAGAGTTTGTGAGAGAAGGTGGGAGAGAATTCCCTGCTGCTTGTGCCACGTGCTGCAAGTGGTTAAGCCACGCGCTCCGATCACCCGGCCGGTGATTTCTCTGCATTTTCAGGTAAGGAAATATCCTAGAAGTTGCTGATTTGAGATTACCTTGGATTCATAGCTTGTTAACCAATAGATCTTGTAAAATAGGTTCTCTTATCGCTGTAGACGAAGCGTATACGCTCCGTTCGAAACGACACATCCATAAGAGACAAGGTGCGGATTTTAGACGCTTTCATTGATTATTTCCAACGCTTTCAATGTCGTTTAATAGTAGATTATCGACGGCATCGCCGTTTGACATGTACAACATGCTGTCCGTTTTCTGTTTCGTAAACTGGAGAAGAATATGAGATTTAGGGTATTTTAGTCATTTGTAGGAAGTACTGTTTTCATGCATATTTTGCTGATATGATTGACATGGTTTATTATCACATTAGAATGTTAGGAATGCGTGCATAATTAGTTTGGCGAAGAGACTCGCCTAAATGCGCACTTCGAGTCGACATGCTATATGTAGACTTAAGTGTGTAGTGTAAGTGTTTGTATAAATGCTTGTATTAGTATGTATTGAGTTAAATAGTGTTATGAATTAGTTTGAGATTGATTTGTCAATTAATATGCTGGTGTAAATGGTTTCCTACATGTTAGCCATATGCATGATTTCATGATATGAATGAAATGCATGTGCTTGACGATTCGCTTATGCTGCATGTTATAACATGTGCTTGATGATTTCATTATGATTTAGTTCGAGATTGAATTCTCAATTAATATGCTGATGGAAATGATTTCCTATATGTTGGCGATATGCATAATTTCATTATATGTATGAAAGGCATGTGTCCGATGATTTACTTAAGTTGTACGATATAACATGTGTTAACATGCTCACATGCTTGTGTTTCATTTCCAATACTCTCATATGAATGCTGATGTGATTCCATAATTGTTTGGGACTATACTTAGTCCAGGCAGTCGGTAACCGAGGGAATTCGTGGTTGGCTTATCTTTGCCACAAACGACGCGTCGATGAATGCGAGCCGTGTTTTGGAGTTGGCAGCAGTGGTTAGGCCACACAAAGTGTTTTACGCACTTCATGTCGTTCAACTTGATATGCGATCGTGCTAGTCGAACCCGTCAAGTAACCCGACTGGCCGTTGTATGTTCACCCTGCATGAGTTATAACTGCTTGAACCTAGGGTACTGAACTTACCATTGTAAACCCTATTAACCATGGTACCTTGATCCACGAAGACTCATGAGCCGGGCATGGTGGTATGGGACACCGTGGTCGAGCTGTCGGCCTACGCTGGGGCCACAAACCTCCCCGTAGTGACCAGTGAGCACCTAGTCTCGTGAGTAGATTATGGTGGTATGGGACACTATATTCCTGCTGTCGGTGTACACTGATCAGGCGACGAGTCCTTTGTAGTGACCGCGAGCGTATTCTGAGTCTACGGGAGGCGACGACCCTTCAGTAGCAGTAGAGTACTGTAGGCCTGTATTGATAAGGTGATGGGGGAGCGGTGCAACGAGTGCGAGCAATAGCCCTGACAGCCCTTGCAGCGACCTACAAAATATACATCGTATGAGATTTCTAGGAGTGACGACCCTACATAGGATCTGTGTTGGGATTGATATAAAGGAGGTACCTTAGTTTCCCAATCCTGCTGTTTGAATGGATTAATAACAACTCAGAAATCATATCACCATTACATTGCATGTGCCTGGAAGATGTGGAGCACTTTAGGGAGTGTGGCATGCCGCGGTCGTAAGATGGTGCCGTATGAGGGAGATCGTCGGTGAGGGCATACATCACGTCATGTCATATTGCATTAACAACAGTTTTAGGATTGTTTGATTTACTGCTTTACTATTATCGCATGATTGATTTGAGAACATGTTAATCCTTACTCTATTATTCCACTGAGTTAGCTACTCACTCCCACGTTACGGGACGGTGTTCCTAGACACCCACCAGACCTTTTTGTGATTGCAGATGATGGCGCGGCCTGCGAGGCAGGGCCGGACTTGATGATGTTGATGATGAGGAGGATCTCTCCTTTATGCGTGTGTTGATCGACGGGATTACAGGGAGGTTGATTAGATACCTTGGCACTTGTCATTTTTATATTTTTAGAACACTCGTGTATATCCTTTTGGTTTACTTTTGGAGTATACATGTATGTATATAACCTGGTAACATGTTCACACTCTAGAGTCATACAACAGTTTATATATGTTATACATACTATCACAGTCTTTCGCTTATAAATTTAACTGTCTATGGAGTATGATATGTTGTTCTGGATTAATCTCACTCATGTTTAATACATTATCACAGACAACATTCAATCATATATATCTATGTTGCATAAATAACATTTTGGAACTCGGGAGTTGGGTTTTTGCTCGACCTCCCGATTTTCAGGATGTTACAGATGGTATCAGAGCATGATTTGGATTAAACCGGGCCTGGGTTATGGTCACGCGATGTACGCTGTCACTTCCTTTGACTTAAGTAGGTGCGAGAAGGGTCTAGAAACACTTCTAGGATCCCAGATTCGCCAATAGGTGAAGACTATTCGTATCGATCGCGCGATCGAGTCTGTAATGCATCTAGGGTCGCGTGAAGCAACCCGAATAGCTCATAGGTTATAGGTAAGTGGCTTGAGGCATTCTTTGAATGATTCTAAACCCGTAAATGTGAATCCATGGGCCGTGGGACAACTACAACTCCTGTATTCAATCGTCAGGGCTTAAAAACCCCGTTTCACCAAAAATCTTCAAAATTCTTCCTCTCACCACTCCAATCTTCAATTTCTTCTGATGCTTTTCATGTTAGGCATCAATCCTAATATGAAAATAATATAAAATCATACTTTCATAAAATTTTAAAGTGAATAGTAAAATTTCATGAAAAATGGCCATAAGGCCATTCTAACTTCAATTTCTTTAGAAAATAATGGTCTAGATAGATGTACTAGCTCCTTCTATCCCAAAATAATATGCTGCATGATAGGGGTTTATATTCGGGTTTACAGATTGGCCCTGAAAAGCCCTGAATGGATGTTTGGGCCTCCCTAGGGCAATCTACAATGAACCAAAGTGGGAACCATACCTTTTTGAAGTCCCTAGGGTAGGGGGAACCCATCCCATATGGCCTCAATGGCCAATTTGTAAGTTCACCGGCTATGTCATCGCCGATTCGACGATGCATCGCCGGTCAAACTCATCAGTTGGGTCTGGCCTTTGGGCTGGAGAGTTTATTGTAACACTCCCGATTTTGGCCAATCTAGGATTTGACGTCCTTAGGCAGTGGGTCAACTAAAACACCTGAAAATTTGCTCAGAACCCAATTCCATAGCCAAAGAAACCACTTAGGATTAATTCCTTTAGAAACTAAGCATAAGTTAGCTAGCGCAATGCTAGAGTAGCTGGGAAATAGTCCCTGATCACTTTAAATACGTTCTACAAGACCCAAATTGAGTAGAACCAATGACTCTATAATACTCTATAACCTCAGATCAAACTCTAAGTAGGTTTGTTCTCTGGACCACTTTGAAACTTTGTATTGGATCTAGACCGCGCTTCGAAAGTCCGATACCACCTATCTTAGACCGTTAGAACTGCCTAGCTGGACTTGACAATCATTTCGAAAATCAAGTCCAACCGATAATCACAGGCTATTTCATTGAGCCTGGACTGAAGAGAGTGCGAATAGGGACAGAATTGGAATTTCAAATTCAAATCTGGCACACGACTTGACATGTCAGTATTAAGCATTCTGACCGTCAGAATTCAGCCAAATTACACCCTCGGATCAGGAAAAATTTCTATTTCATATCATGAGATTTGCAGCCCTGATCTACGTGCGGTGACCGCTGAACTGAAACTGGACCGCCACGTGCGATCTGCGAACCCTGTCAGACTGAAAACTTAATGCGTGTTAGATCTGGTATGCATGAGCTTAAGTCCGATCGCGTTCGGCCAGGGGACCACCAGAAATCATCTTTTGGACCGAAACAGCCCCGAATTGGATATGCCCTAAGTGAACTTTGTTCCTGAGCCTGTTTTGGGCATTTTTAAGCTTATAAAAGGGGTTGAAACCCTCACTCCTCTCTCCCATCTGAATTTGTAAAAATTTCTAGATTGGATGAGAGAAAAGGTGAGAGTTTGTGAGAGAAGGTGGGAGAGAATTCCCTGCTGCTTGTGCCACGTGCTGCAAGTGGTTAAGCCACGCGCTCCGATCACCTGGCCGGTGATTTCTCCGCATTTTCAGGTAAGGAAATACCCTAGAAGTTGCTGATTTGAGGTTACCTTGGATTCATAGCTTGTTAACCAATAGATCTTGTAAAATAGGTTCTCTTATCGCTGTAGACGAAGCGTATATGCTCCGTTCGAAACGACACATCCATAAGAGACAAGGTGCGGATTTTAGACGCTTTCATTGACTGTTTCCAACGCTTTCAATGTTGTTTAATAGTAGATTATCGATGGCATCGCCGTTTGACATGTACAACATGCTGTCCGTTTTCTGTTTCGTAAACCGGCGAAGAATATGAGATTTAGGGCATTTTAGTCATTTGTAGGAAGTACTATTTTCATGCATATTTTGCTGATATGATTGACATGGTTTATTGTCGCATTAGAATGTTAGGAATGCGTGCATAATTAGTTTGGCAAAGAGACTCGCCTAAATGCGCACTTCGGGTCGACATGCTATATGTAGACTTAAGTGTGTAGTGTAAGTGTTTGTATAAATGCTTGTATTAGTATGTATTGAGTTAAATGGTGTTATGAATTAGTTTGAGATTGATTTCTCAATTAATATGCTGGTGTAAATGGTTTCCTACATGTTAGCCATATGCATGATTTCATGATATGAATGAAATGCATGTGCTTGACGATTCGCTTATGCTGCATGTTATAACATGTGCTTGATGATTTCATTATGATTTAGTTCGAGATTGAATTCTAAATTAATATGCTGATGGAAATGATTTCCTATATGTTGGCGATATGCATAATTTCATTATATGTATGAAAGGCATGTGTCCGATGATTTACTTAAGTTGTACGATATAACATGTGTTAACATGCTCACATGCTTGTGTTTCATTTCCAATACTCGCATATGAATGCTGATGTGATTCCATAATTGTTTGGGACTATACTTAGTCTAGGCAGTCGGTAACCGAGGGAATTCGTGGTTGGCTTATCTTTGCCACGAACGACGCGTCGATGAACGCGAGCCGTGTTTTGGAGTTGGAGGTAGTGGTTAGGCCACACGAAGTGTTTTACGCACTTCATGTCGTTCAACTTGATATGCGATCGTGCTAGTCGAGCCCGTCAAGTAACCCGACTGGCCGTTGTATGTTCACCCTGCATGAGTCATAACTGCTTAAACCTAGGGTACTGAACTTACCATTGTAAACCCTGTTAACCATGGTACCTTGATCCACGAAGACTCATGAGCCGGGCATGGTGGTATGGGACACCGTGGTCGAGCTGTCGACCTACGCTGGGGCCACAAACCTCCCCGTAGTGACCAGTGAGCACCTAGTCTCGTGAGCAGATTATGGTGGTATGGGACACTATATTCTTGCTGTCGGCGTACACTGATCAGGCGACGAGTCCATTATAGTGACCGCGAGCGTATTCTGAGTCTACGGGAGGCGACGACCCTTCAGTAGCAGTAGAGTATTGTAGGCCTGTATTGATAAGGTGATGGGGGAGCGGTGTAATGAGTGCGAGCAACAGTCCTGGCAGCCCTTGTAGCGACCTACAAAATATACATCGTATGAGATTTCTAGGAGTAACGACCCTAGACAGGATCTGTGTTGGGATTGATATAAGGGAGGTACCTTAGTTTCCCAATCCTGCTGTTTGAATGGATTAATAACAACTCAAAAATCATATCACCATTACATTGCATGTGCCTGGAAGATGTAGAGCACTTTAGGGAGTGTGGCATGCCACGGTCGTAAAATGGTGCCGTATGAGGGAGATCGTCGGTGAGGGCATACATCACGTCATGTCATATTGCATTAACAACAGTTTTAGGATTGTTTGATTTACTTCTTTACTGTTATCGCATGATTGATTTGAGAACATGTTAATCCTTGCGCTATTATTCCACTGAGTTAGCTACTCACTCTCACATTACGGGACGGTGTTCCTGGACACCCACCAGACCTTTTTGTGATTGCAGATGATGGCGCGGCCTGCGAGGAGGATCTCTCCTTTATGCGTGTGCTAATCGACGGGATTACAGGGAGGTTAATTAGATACCTTGGCACTTGTCATTTTTATATTTTTAGAACACTCATGTATATCCTTTTGGTTTACTTTTGGAGTATACACGTATGTATATAACCTGGTAACATGTTCACACTCTAGAGTCTTACAACAGTTTATATATGCTATACATACTATCACAGTCTTCTGCTTATAAATTTAACTATCTCTGGAGTATGATATGTTGTTCTGGATTAATCTCACTCATGTTTAATACATTATCACAGACAACATTCAATCATACATATCTATGTTGCATAAATAACATTTTGGAACTCGGGAGTTGGGTTTTTGCTCGACCCCCCGATTTTCGGGATGTTACAATTCATTTATAAAAAAAGATGAACTCTGCTCTACTTCGATCATGGCTATAAAGACAGAGCACTCAATATTAATAATGACCAATGAGACAATTATTGTAAAATTAAAAGAAAAATACATATACTAAAAATCAGAATGGATTGAAGTGCACCTGTAAGATTAAATATCTCAATATCTATCTCTACTCCACTTGATCTAAACCATTGGAAAGGCTTAGACCAATGTGATTTTAAGTCGGATGGCTTAGGTTACTCCCTCTCTCTCTCTCACATTCTCTTTCTCTCTTTCATTTTTCTCATATCCACCTAGCCTCTCCTCACCCTTTCTTTTCAAATGGGGAATGAAATCCTCCTTTTTTAAAGATGCTGATAGTAATCAGATTTTCATTTGCTATAGAGTTGGATTTCTTTGAACCTTGAGGCTTTCTTTGAATATAAACTCATGGATTTAAGCTTGACAAAGGGCAATGAGAATTGAATTTTTGTAATTCATAGATTATTGCATCAATGGAACGCATTTACTCAAATCTCCAGGAATTCTAGCGTAGGGTAGCTTCAAATGGACTAGTCAGAATTAAATTATGTTGTTGATACATGTCTTAAATCTATAAAATCAACAGTCTGTCGATGACAGGTTTGATGCCATCGAGTATTTTTTAGATTTCCTATATTGGTTTCCGGACATATTGGTGTCATTTTTCAATGACATCGAGGAGAGTTCAATGACATTAAAGATGTGTTCGATGCCATCAAAGTTGGGTCGAGTAATCGAAGATTTCTGAAAAGCCCATATTTTGTCTCTGAATAGTTTTAGCATTTTTTTCTATGCCATCGAAGTGGCTTCGATGTCATCAAAGTTTAAGTGTCAATGAGATCAAAGGGTGTTCAATGACATCGAACGTTTTGCACAAAATTTTATGAATTCGTCGGATCTGCGAAATCTGTTTCCAATTTCGTTTGGGATTCTTTCCAAGGCTATACATATGGGTGTAAACAGGATTGAGAAGTATTCTAAGAATTTTAAAATCATCCTAGGGTTTTGAAGGGTATAGCAAGGGTGAGATTCAAGGTTGTTCGACTAGGGTAATCTCTTTCTCTTCGTAATTTATGCTTTCATACAGATATCTGTCGCTTTGTGCCGTGGTTTTTTCCTATAAGGGTTTTCCCACATTAAAATCTCTATGTTCTTCTTCCTTTTGCTTAGTGCTTTTGGATTACTATCCTATATTCATCTTTATGTGCTTCCGCAGTCCCCCGACAGTAGTATCAAAGCTAACATTGGGGTACAGGCTTGAATCCGAAAGACTAGTATCAATGAGAAACACTAAGTATGATATTGAGAAATATTCAGGCAAAAATAATTTTGAGTTGTGGAAGGTTAAGATGATTAACCTATTCACTAAATAAGGTGAAGATGAGACTCTTAAGGAGCGATGACTGTCTATGAGTGACAAAGATTGGAATACTCTTGATAAGAAGGCCTTATCCTCTATTCAATTGTGTTTCACAAATGAGATTTGTTACAATGTTTTGAGGGAGAAAACTGCAACAATTTTTTGGGCGAAGTTAGAGGACTTTTATGTTAAAATGTCCCTTGAGAATACATACAGTTGAAGCTGTAATTGTTCAACTTCAGGATGACAGAGGGCGGAGATGTGGAAGTCCACATCAGTAGTTTTTATAAGTTGATTTGCAAGTTGCTAGACATGGAGGAAGTAGTTAAAGATAAATATAAGACATGTATTTTGTTGAATTCTCTTTCAGCGTCATACGAGTCATTCAAGGACTCATTGTGTACCAGTAAATATTCCTTGAGTGTGGACACCGTTATCTCATACCTTCAGGGGAAGGCTATGAGAAAGATAAACGGTAGCATAGGGACCTCTTCTAATGCACTGATTACAAGGGACAGGAATACTAAGAGAAATACAGGATCTTCAAGGTCTAGATCCGAATCCAATGGCAAGGGCAAAGGAAAATTAAATGCTGGAACTGTGGGATGACTGGATACATGAAGAAGGATTGCAAAAATCCTAAAGCGAAGAATGAAAACTTAAAGGCTTCTTCTAGGGAGGCCAACATTGTTACGTGTAATGAAGAGACAAGCTATAACGCCCTGAAAATCGGGGGGTGGAGCAGGAGCCCAATTCTCGAGTTTCAACTCATCACTTATGCAATATAGATAATGATGATTAAATGTTGTTTGTATTAGTGCCTTAAACATGAGGGAGATTATACCAAATCAGCATATCATACTCCAGAGACAGTTAAATTACGCAAGTGGAAGGCTGTGATAGATATATAAAATATATAAATTGTTGAAAGTCTCTAGAGTATGAACATGTTACCAGGTTAAATATATACATGTATACTCCTAAAATGGATAAAATGAATATATACATGTGTCCCAAAATACAAAATGGCAAGTGTAATGACATCTAGTCAGCATCCCTGTAACCCTGTCGATCAGAACATGGTATATATAGATCCGCCTGATAGCTGCATATAGGAGAACTCCTCCTCATCATCAAAGAAGTCAGGCTCCGTCATGAAAGCCTTATTATCATTTGCAACTACAACAGGATTTGGTTGGTGTTTTAAAATACCGTCCCAGAATGTGGGATTGAGTAATCAACTCAATGGAGTTATAAGGCAAAGGTTAACATGTTATCAATTTAGTTAAGTAGTAATGATAAAGCAGTACAACAATCATGTCATAAGTACTCTTGTTAATGCAAGAATGATATGCGATAATGATGTATGCCCTCGCCTTCACTCCCTCTGCGACATCATCTCACAATCGTGGCATGTAACACTCCTATTGTGCTCAACTCCAATGCCAAAGGCAAATGCAATGTAGTGCATGTGCGTGATTAACCAAGTTCTTAATTATACTTCTTCATACAGCAGTATTGGGAAGCTAAGGTACCTCCCTTTATATCATTGGCCTAAACATTGATCCATCTAGGGTTGTCAATCCTAGCAGTCACATATGATGGGCAATTTCAGATCACTACGGAGAGGCTCGTCACCTCAGCGCAGGCCTAGTTTATACTCAAGGTCACTACGGAGAGGCTCGTCACCTCAGCATAGTCCTAGTGTATACTAGAGGTCACTACGGACTATTCTCCTGATCATAGGCCGATAGCTCAAATACAGTGTCTCATACCACCGTATTCGGCTCACGAGTTTAGGTTGCTCACTGGATACTACTAAGAGGCTTGTCGCCCTAACATAGGCTGACAGCTCTACCACGGCGTCCCATACCACCATGCTCAGCTTATGAGTCATAGCGGATCGAGGTACCAAGGTTAAACGGGGCTTTGTACAAGTGAGTTGGTACCTTAGATTCGTGAATATACAATGGGCCAATCGGGTTACTCGATAAGCTCGACTGGTACGAGTGTACGTTGAATTAGTCGACATAGAGCTAGTAAGCACCCCGCGTGGCCTAACCACTGTCGATAATCAGCGTACAACTCGGATTCCTCGAGCATGTCTTATGTGGCAAAATGACCCCGGCCACTAACTCGAGAATCATTACCGATTATATGAACTTTACAATAGTCCCAATCATACCTAAACACAACAGGCATTCATCTTTGATAGTCAAATAGCATGTGACAAATGATTTAATATAAATCACATTTGAGCATTTTAACAAACACATGGTACACATGTTGTCCCACATAAGGATTTCATCTATAAAGCACGTAGTAGTAAGCTAAGTTAGATGAAGGAGATGGTAACTATAAGTAAAGGAATTGAGAATCATATCTCAACACCCTAATAGAATACATTTCAACAAACATTTTCTCATTCAGGCATTTTATCAAACACTTAAGACTACACATATGAATATATGCGTAATAATTTAATTATAACATATATTGTAGCAAACCCTTTCACAAGGAGTTACCATAACTATAACAATCATGCATTCTCAATCAAATAATCATAGCAAGTATATGTCATAATTTCATACTCATTCAAACATTTCAACAAACACATGGAAAGCATTTAAATTTAACATAGTTTACCTATATATGTAATATACAGGAAACATCAAAACTAGGCACATGTGACAGCAATCAAGTCAGTCATAAATCATTACTGACATTGAAAGCCTTGAAAGCCATAACCTAAACATTTATAATCCGTGTCTTACGCCAGTAGACTCATAACGAGCTCAGTTTGAACTCTATGGCTTTATCTACGGCACAATAACCTATAGCATGAAATAGGTTAGCTATTTCATCATCTACTCTATTTAAATCCCTAGAATAGATTAGAATTAGGATTTCTTACCCAAGAACGGAGTCAGAATCACCGGAATAGCGATACAGACAGGCCGATTCAGCACATAGAGCAGCGGGATCGAATCCCAGGAACTATCTCCCGCTTCTCTCTCACTTTCTCTCACTTTCTCTCTCTCTTTTCTCTCTTCTCTCTCCTAGGGTTTACAAATTCGTATGGAATGAGAGAGGGGTAGGTTAAGGCACTTATATGGGCCCAAAACTGATGAGATTGACCCCAAGTCCATGGTATACTTAGGTTATAGCTAAAAGTCAGCTGTTTCGATCCAACGGAGCACATCTGGAGGCTCCTTTTCTTAATACGGTTAGGAGTAAGTCCCCTGACGATGGATCTATGTTAGGTTAAGATCTCGGTCCGATCGGATCAGTGGATCAGCCGTAGGGGACCAGTTTCAGTTCAACGGTCACCGGTACTCGATAAGGGCCACAAGTGCACTAACATGTGTTGAAAATTTTTCCTGATCTGAGGGTGTATTTAGGTCAAAATCTGACGGTCAGAATTCTTAGATTTGTCCTGCAAGCGAACGACTTTATTCACTTAAGTTTCAGTTCATTTTCTAAAGATATTCGCGTTTCTCACAAACTTCGCTCCAGGCTCAAGTTGTGCATTTTGGGATATCATTTAGAGTTAATTTTCGAGATGGTTGTCAAGTCCAGCCAGGCGGTCATAACCATATAGTTTCACAGTAATCAGACTTTCAACGTGTGGTCTAGGTCCGATACCGAGTTTCAATGCGCTCCCAAGAGCAACTGGGTTTTGAGATGGATCCTAAGTTTTTAAGAATGTAGTGTTAGCGATTCTGTTAGTTTAGGTCTTGCAGTTCGTATTTAAAGTAGTTAGAGCCAATTTTACAAATAATCTAATTTAGTAGTTAGTTAATTCTCATCTAATTTCTAAAGAATTTGGGTCCTTAGTGATTTCTGCCTAAGGTGGTACTCAGATCTTTGTGCGAATTTTTCTGGGATGTTATAATCTACCCTCCTTAAAGAAAAATTTCATCCTCTAAATTAGTACCTTTTCGTACTCCTCGAGAATCTGAGGATAGTTCTTTCGGACCTCTGCCTCTTCCTCAGTGTAATGCGTCCATAATACCTTCACAAGCGGGATAACCTTACTGCGCAACACCTACTCCTTCTAGTCTAGAATACGTGTCAACCGCAATACATAAGTAGCTTCCTCACTCAACTATACCTGCTCCCATCTGATAATGTGAGAAGGGTCAGGAACATATTTCTTCAACATCAACACATGAAATACGTTGTGCATGCCTACAAGTGGTGTGGGCAAAGTAAGGCGGTAGACTACCACACCCACCAGGTCTAGTATCGAGAATGGGCCAATGAATCTCGATATGAGCTTCCCTTTATTTCTAAACTGGAGGACTCCCTTCAATGGGGAAACCTTTAGGAATATATAGTCCCCAACCTTGAACTCTAGTTGTCGCCGCCTCGCATCGGCGTAGCTCTTCTGTTTGCTCTATGTTGCCAGAAGTTGACGTGTGATAATGTTGATCTTCTCTGAAGTCGCCTGAACTAACTCCAGGCCAATCAATCTCTTCTCTCCAACCTTTGTCTAGCAGTGCGGTGCTCTACAGGGATGCCCATACAATGCCTCATAGGGAGTCATGTCAATACTCGCTTGAAAACTATTATTATAAGCGAACTTTGTATAAGGAAGATAGTCATCCCAACTAACCTTGAAATCAAGCATACAAGCTCACAGCATGTCCTCTAACACCTGATTCACCTGCTCCGTTTACACGTCAGTCTATGGGTGGAACGAAGTACTGAACTTCAGTTTCACACCCATTACTTCCTAGATATGAGTTCAGAAGATAGATGTGAATTGAGTGTCTCTATCTGACACGATCTCCATAGGAACAGACGTATAATCTCCTTGATGTATAACCTAGCCAACACGTCTGCTGAGTTTGAAACTCTAATTGGGAGAAAATGGGCCGATTTTGTCAACTGGTCCATGATCACCCAGATGGAGTCATGTCTCTTCCTCATCTTTGGTAGCCCCGAGATAAAATCCTTTGAGATGAAGTCCCATTTCCATTCAGCTATGGGCATGGGTTCAAGTAGTCCAGAAGGTCGGCGATGCTCTGCCTTAACCTGCTGACACATGAGATAACGGGATACATACTCTGCTAGGTGGGCCTTCATGTTTTCACACCAGTATGAGCGCTTCATGTCACGGTACATCTTCGTACTGCCAAGATGCATTGTCATCTTCGAATTGTGAGCAGCCTCGAGAACTTCCCTTCTCAAGTCATGAAGATTTGGGACTCACAGGCGGCCATGATAACGTAAACCCCCATCCGTACCAACTCTATATTCTAAGTCTTCATTGTCACTAACCTGCTCTCTCATCTTGGCCAATAATTCATCGTCTCTCTGAGCCGCGATGATCCTGTCATCAATGAGTGGCTGAACATGAATATGTGCGATACTATCAAAGGACTCCGCTATCGTAATTTTTTGCTCAAAGTCTCAAACAAACTCTACCATACCCCATTCTGCTATCATGAGTGGAGCCGCAAATGCTATCATATTCTTGTGGCTCAACACGTCTGCCACAAGGTTGGCCTTGCCAAGATGGTAGGAGACCTTAAACTTGAAGTCCTTTAAGGTTTCCATCTATTGCTGCTGTCTCATATTCAGGTCCCTCTCGTGAATATGTACCTTAAGCTCTTGTGGTCGTGAAAGATCTCGAACTCCTCTCCATAGAGGTAATGTCTCCAGAGCTTTAATGCAAAGATAACGGTCGCTAACTCTAGGCCATGTATAGGGTAGTTTTCCTCATGTTTCCTCAACTTCCTTTATGTATAGTCAATAACCCTATCCTTCTGCATCAAAACACAACCTAAACCAATACAGGACGCATCGATATATATCGTATACTTGACCCCTTACTCTGACAATACTAGCACAGGGGCAGACGTCAACTTGTCCTTTAGTTCTTGATAAGCTACTTTCGCCTTCTCATTCCAGGCAAACTTAAGATCCTTCTGAGTTAGTAGAGACAACGGTCTGGCTATCTAGAAAAAGTCTCTAATGAATCGATGGTACTAACCTGCCAGGCCAAGAAAACTCCTCACTTCGATAACCAAACCAGGCTGCTCCTAGTCCTGAACTGTGGCTACCTTATCAAGGTTCACAGCTATCCCTTCCTTGGACACCACATGTCTCAAGAATTTGACTTCTTCCTTCCAGAAGTCGCACTTCTTGTACTGTGCAAATAACTGCTTATTCCTGAGAGTATCAAAGACTGCTCGCAGGTGCTCTTCATGCTCCTTCCGACTCTTGGAGTATATCAGGATGTCATCTATAAATACGATGACGAATCGGTATAGATACGGCTGAAAAACCCTATTGATCAGATCCATGAACACGGCCGGTGCATTCGTGAGTCCAAATGACATCACTAGGAACTCGTAGTGGCCAAAACTGGTCTTGAAAGCTATTTTCTGCACATCCTCATCCTTGACGCTCAAGTGGTGATACCTGGATTGCAAGTTGATCTTCCTAAAATACTGTGCCCCCTTTAACTGATCAAATAGATCATCAATCCTGGGCAAAGGGTATTTGTTCTTCACCATCACTTGGTTCAATCTGCGGTAATCGAACACAATCGAAATGAGCCATCCTTCTTCTTTACAAACAACACAAGTGCTCCCCAAGGAGACAAACTCGGTCGCATGAAGCCCACATCCAATAGATCATTGATCTGTTTCCTCAGCTCCTCCATCTCACAGGAGGCATGCGATAAGTTGGAAGAGATATAGGTGTCGCACTAGGCACTAGGTCGATGGTAAAATCGATCTCGCACTGAGGGGGTAATCCAGGTATCTTTCTGAATACATCTGAGAACTCTTAGACTACAGGGGTGTCCCCAAGTATTGGACCATTAACATCCTCTAGCAAGGAAGCCTAACAACTAATCCGATAGGGCCAACTGACCTATACTGGGAATGTAAAGGTCATGCCCTCAGGTCCATGGGCAGTCACCACTCTATCATCACAATCAATCTCTGCCCTTATCTCCATAAGCCAATCCAGATCGAGAATGACGTCATAGTGACATAATGGGGCGACCAGCAGGTCTACAAGCATGACGGTCTATCGAATAACCCCTACAATCTTGGTAGAGTTTGAGAAGGTCCCTGTGGCAGTAAGGAGTCTCAACCCAACCATAGGACTAGTTTTCAACCCCAGTCACTTGACTGCTGCACATGATATAATAGAGATAGTGGACCCGATGTCCACCAATAAGAAGACTGGTGTACCTTTATAAGTGCTATAGTCACATGCTCCTTTGGTTGTCAAATTTTGTGATGTCAAAACCTTTATCTCTGTCTTTTGTTTGTATATTGATTTATATATGTTCAAGATACTGCTTCGCAAGTGCTTCAAGTCAAGTACATTGATCAACTAAAAGTCAAGTCAAGCCATGTACTTTGTCAACATCTGTTAGCATATATGTTCAAAGTTACTTCGATAAAGATTACAAGAGTAAAGTACACTTCAAGTCTCAAGTGCAACTCAAGATGAAGTTTGAGTTCAAGCTTTTGCATATCTTAAGACTAAGCTACATCAAGTACGAGAGCTCAAGCTTGATAAGGTTCAAAGGTCTACCTTCGCTGAATGAATGAAGTTCAATGTTCATACTTCATGTTCCAGGTATGATAGACCTTAGATTGACCTTAGGGTAGGTCATTTTGAATACATGATTCAAACTATATGTTTATACATGATTTTGGTCTGTTCTGAGACTAGTCTTGGACCTTGTTCGACTAGTCCTAGCATTGCCTCGACCAGTCCTAGAAATTTCAAGACTAGTCGTAAGTTGTTGTAAATTTTTAGAAATTTCTGGTTAAGCTATGACCAGTCCTAGAGACTGTTCGACCGGTCGTGTGAACAGTGTCGACCTGACCTACGACCAATCCTGTATCTACGATTCAAACTCCAGCGATGTATTCGGGGGTCCTTCGACCGGTCGTGAGGGTCCTACGACCAGTCAAAGAACGATTTTATCCGATCGCGCCCAAATATTCAAAAATCCATTTTTCTATGACCAGTCGTAGTGTCCTCAAGACCAGTCATAGACGAGATTTTTGCTACTATAAATTGAGCATAAATTTCAGAGTTTTATATAGAAATTTAAGTTAAATCAAGGATCCACTCTGAGATAAGTTTGTGTTCATTTTAAGTTACTTTGTGCATAATTAATATTCCTTTTGTTAGCTTATTGTTATTTGATTTTGATTTGCATTCCAATCTGATTTGAAATGGAGAAAATTTTGTAATTCCTTCTTCTTTGAATCAAAATCAAATACAGCTAGCCTATTTAGTTTAACTTAAAATCAATTACAACTTAGAACCATTTTAAAGTGAGTATTAGACTTTGAACTTCTACATTCAATCATCTACTCCGATTGGTTCTTCCGGGCTACTACGAAATGAGAAATTCAGGTATTTTACATTTATTGTAATTTACATTTCTTTTTGATTTATTTTGAGATTGAGCCAGAAAAATCTCATTGTGTGGTTATCTGAGGAGAGCTAGAAAACTCAGATAGAGGGATTTTGAATTGTGTAAGCCCAAGTCAAAAAGACACAATTGTGAAGGTTTTAGGTGAACCTGTGAAACCGATTTTGATAGTAAATGCTGATATCCCCTGTGTGAGGATATTAGGAGTGGAGTAGCAATCTGTGTGACTATTTTATAATAGTTGGTGTACACACAGGCGAACCACTATAACTCTTTGTGTTTTGTAGATGTGTGATTTATTCTTTCTATCTTTTATCATTCAAAACTGTGAAATGTGCATGTGGATGTGAATGTTGTAATTTTTTTATTTCAAGCACAGTGAGGAATGTTGTAATAATTTAGATTTAAATTTATGTAATTTATTTCAATTCCTTGCTATTTATTCCTCTTTGGTTTGAGTTTTTGATACAAAGGACTTTCTAGAAATAAGGTTCTCCTGCCATAAACCATTGGTTTTTATGGTGTAAGGTTGTCCTTAGAACTAAATTCGTATTAATCTCTCAATACTAGTTTATTGAGGTTGCTTTTATTTCAGCTTTAAGAATTGAATTATTTCTATTTGGCTATCTCTTGGTTTTATTCTGCTATAATACTTTTAATTTGGCATAGTCCTATTCACCCCCCTCCCCCTCTAGGACATATAGCTATGCCATTTCAAGTGGTATTAGAGCCTAATAGCTCGCTCTTATTGCTTTTTATTTGGATTTAATTCCTGAGATAACGATCTAAGCTATGTAAAGATGTTAAATTTTGATAGCCTATCAGTCACTAGGCCTCCACCCTTTGATGGCTCCAACTATGCCTATTGGAAAGTCAGGATGAGGATCTTCCTCAAATCAATGGATGAGAGTGTGTGGCAAGCCACAATGACTGAATGGAATCCTCTTACCACTGAAGTAACTGGAATCGATGGTTCAAAATCAATGAGAGTAACTCCTTATTTCTCTTGGACCACCCTTCAGAAAAATGAGAGTAGTGTCAATGCAAAAGCACTAAATGCAATCACTTGTGCACTATCACCGGATGAGTTCAAAAGAATCATATCCTGTGATACTGTAAAGCAAGCCTGGGATATATTAGAAATGACACACAAGGGTATTACAATCGTAAAAAAATCTAAAGTCCAACTCCTCACAACCAAATTTGAAGAAATTCATATGGAGAAAAATGAAATGTTTATGGACTTTTACACAAGATTAAATAACATTATAAACACGATGTGGTGTCTTGGCGATAAAATTCCAGAAAGTAAAGTGTGTGCAAAAATACTACGCTCACTTCCTGAACGGTTCAACTCTAAAATAATCGCGATTCAGGAACTTCGTGATACGGATAATATAAGGGTAGAAGAACTAGCTGGTTCTTTACAAACCTATAAGTTAAACTTTAAAGATCGTAAAGGTAAATATATCGCTCTAAAATCTTCTAAATGTATTTCTGAAGAAAATTCTGATTCTGAAGATGATATGACTCTTTTAGTAAAGAAGTTTTATAAAATTTTCAAAAGCAAGAAAAGGGTAGATTTTTAAAAATCAAATGATAGGAAAAGATCTAAACCTAAATCTAAAACTAGGAAGTCTTTGAAAGATAGTCAATGTTACAACTGCCAAGAATATGGGCATTTATCAAACAAATGTCCTAAAAAGGACAAACCCAAAAAGAAGGGTATGTTGGCTACTTGGGATGAATCATCTGATTCTGAAGCCTCTTCTGAATCAGAAGATTTTGAAACCGAGTCGGGCAATGAAGTAAAAGCCCTTATGACTCTAGCCAAGTTCACTTTTTTAGATCATGATGATTCAACTAGTGAGGAAAATCTGAATAGTGAATGTGAAAATGAAGATGATCTTCAAGATGCTTACAATGCCCTATACAAGGAAAGTTGTAAAATTGCTGTCAAACTTAAACTTCAAAAAGAAAAGTTTTCTAAACTCAAAGAATGTTTTGAATCACTTATTTTAGAAAAATCCTAAATTTTTTATTGTTTTGAAAAATCAAAATGCGATTTAGAATTCAAAACCTCCCTGATTGAAAATCTGAAATCTGAAAATGAGAAACTTAAAAATGAAGTATTTTCTCTTCTAAGTTTAAAAGACACATGGAGATATGCCTAAGGTGATCCAAAGTTAGAAAAACTATTAGCCGGATCAAGAAAATGTGGTGACAGATCTAGATTGGGCTATGATAAGAATATACCTCCTAAATAGGAGAATTCTCCTCCTAAGTTTGTGAAAGGAGAGTCCTCAAAGTCAAAAGAGAAAAGTACTTATCAAAGTTTTTCTAAACATTCAAAATCTTTTTAAAAACCTAAAAGCAGCTATGTCAACTTCAAAAATCAGAATCGAAACCCACTAGCTGAAAGGATAGTTGATCTACTCAAGGAGCTCTTAAAATCTAACTCTATAGGTCATTCTTACAACAACAGATACAAGAAGACCAACTATACTCCTAAACCTAAAACAGTTCTGAAATGGGTTCCTAAGGTTGCCTGCTTGGTTGCCCACACTGCTTTCAAAGCAACAAGTCATTCAAAGTGGTACCTGTATAGTGGATGTTCTATACATATGACAGGTGACAAGGCTTTATTCACCGATCTTAAAGATATGACTAATGCATCAGTCACATTTGGTGATGGTAGCAATTGCAAGATTATTGGCTAAGGTACGGTCCAACTGTATAACCTCCCTTTATTTAAGAATGTTTTATATGTTAAGGGACTAAAACATAACCTGTTAAGCATATCTCAAATATGTGATAACAACCATAGTGTGAAATTTTTCAATCAAAGTTATGAAATTATAAACAAAAAGGGTTCTGTAATATTAACTGTCGCAGAACTTCTAAAAACTGTTATATTGTAAGTGATGGTAGCTCATCTAGTCAATCGTGCTACATGGTCCATACCAATGAAATAGAATTATTGCATAAACGCCTTGGACATGTGCACTACCGTAACTTATATAAGTTGAGCAAAGGAGAACTTATTACAGGTCTACCTAAGTTGTAAAAAGTAGACAATATATGTGGTGAATGCCAGTATGGTAAACAAACTAGGAGCTCTCACAAAAAGGCAAACTCCAATGCCACATCAAGACCACTCGAGCTTCTCCACATGGATCTTGTTGGACCAACCAAAACGGAGAGTCGTGGTGGTAAAAAATACATCTTAGTAATCATGGATGATTATACCAGATTTACTTGGGTGGCATTCTTAAGGGACAAATCAGAAACCCTTGATGAAGTGAAAAAGATTATCAAACGAATTCAAACTGAGAAAGGTTCTCAAGTATGTAAGATCCGTAGTGACCATGGATCTGAGTTTGAAAATAGCAGTTTTGAGAAATTATGTAGTGATCAGGGAATATCATATGAATTCTATGCGCCCAAAACACCACAACAAAATAAAATTATGGAAAGAAAAAATAGAGTGCTTCAAGAAATGGGAAATGTAATGTTAAATAGTGTGAAGCTCCCTAGAAATATTTGGGCTGAAGCAGTGAATACCGCCTGCTATATTATTAACTGTGTTTATACTTGTAAATCTAATAATAGAACGGCATATGAATCATTGTTTGATAAGAAGCTCACTGTCAAATACTTTCAAATTTTTGGCAACAAGTGCTATATTCTACGTGATCGAGAAAATCTGGAAAAGTTTGACACTAAGAGTGATGAAGGTATCATCTTAGGATACTCTTTAAACAATCGTACATATCGTGTATTAAACAAAAAGACTGGTGTTATTCAAGAGTTTATAAATGTGGTCATAGACGATCACTTGAATACACCTGCCCTAAGTTCAGATAATGATGAAATTCTTTTGACTAACAAACAAGATACTTCATCAAATCAAACTGATTCTGAATTGAGGACTGTTAAAGATCATCCAACTTCTCAAATTCTTGGAAACCCTCTCACTGGTGTATGCACTCGTAGTCAACTTGAAGACATGTAATTACGTATGTTTCACATCCCAGATAGAACCGAATAACGTAAAGGAAGCTCTTTCTGATGAAAATTGGATAGTTGCTATGCAGGAAGAACTTAATCAATTTGTTCAAAATGATGTCTGGTATCTTGTTCCTAGACCTAAAGATAAACATATTATTAGAACAAATTGGATTTTTAAAAATAAGTCTGATGAACTTGGTAATATTATTCAAAACAAGGCAAGACTGGTTGTAGAAGGGTACACTCAAATTGAAGGAATTGATTACGATGAAACCTTTGCACCAGTTGCTCATCTTGATTCAATCAAACTTTTTATATCCATTGCTTGCTATAGAAAGTTTAAAATTTATCAAATGGATGTAAATAGTGCCTTTTTGAATGATTATTTACATGAAGAAGTATATGTTGAACAACCTAATGAAGAAGTATATGTTGAACAACCTATAGGGTTTGAAGACCCTAAGTTTACTGATCATATATACCGTCTTAAAAAGGCTCTCTATAGTTTAAAACAAGCTCCCAGGGCATGGTATGAGAAATTGACTAAGTTCTTACTCAGTCATAACTTTCAAATGGGCAATGTCAATAAAACGCTCTTTGTTAAGAAACATAACGATGATATCTTAATGGTTCAAATCTATGTTGATGATATTATTTATGGATAACTTGTGCTAACATGACTATTGAGTTTGCAGATTTAATGAAATCTAAGTTCGAAATGAGCATGGTTGGAGAAATGAACTATTTCCTAGGGTTGCAAGTAAAACAATAACCAGATGAAATTTTTATTTCTCAGACCAAATATGCTCTGAACTTGATCAAAAAGTTCAGATTTGAGAATGGTAAAAATTTTGATACTCCTATGAGTACAACCCTAAGACTCTCAAAGGACTCTACAGGTAAAAATGTTGATCCTAAGTTATATCGTAGTATGATTGGCAGTTTTCTTTATTTAACTGCTAGTAGACCTAATATTGCTTTAAGTGTTGGTATTTGCGCTAGATATCAGTCTAATCCTAAAGAATCTCATTTAACTACTGTTAAGCGAATTATGCGATATGTCGCAAGTTCAGTTTATATGGGTCTCTGGTATCCATATGATACTAGTATTCAATTAGCAGGGTACACAGATACTGATTGGGCTGAAAATATCGATGATAGGAAATCAACCAGTGGTGGTTGTTTCTATATCAAAAATTGTTTAGTTTCTTAGTTTAGCAAGAAATAAAGTTCTATATCACTTTCTACTGCTGAGGCTGAATACATCGCAGCTGAAAATGCGTGCACTCAGCTTGTTTGGATGAAACGTATGTTGAGTGATTATGCAATAACACAGGATTCAATGGTTTTATATTGTGACAATACCAATGCTATAAATATTTCAAAAAATCTAATCCAGCATTCACGTACCAAGCACATTGATATTAGATATCATTATATTCATGAATTAGTGGAAGAAAAAATAATATATTTAGAATACATTCCGACCGAGACTCAACATGTTGACATTTCACTAAACCGCTCGACAAAAGCAGGTTTAATAAATTAAGATTTGATCTTGGTATGTGCATACAAAATTGATTATTCATGCAATTGTGTATCATAGTGCAAATATATTTGAGAATTTATGTATTTAAATTTTAATTTTTATATAAATGCATATTCTTATCGGTACTCGACCAGTCATGGGTGTACACGACCGGTCCTGGTACGATCGATCGTGGACAGGCCAAGACCGATCATGGAGCGCGTTGATTGTTTTAAAATTGGGAGAAAATCTCATCTTCCTCATTTCTAACTTCCTCTCCAACGAGCCGACATTCGACTAGTCGAATCCACCGACCTAACTTTCAAGGTTAGTGCATTCTTTTGGTCAAAATAGTAGATTTAAGTTCTATTCTCTTCTTTATTATCATTGGAGTACTTGATTTTAAGCTTTATTGAGATTTTGGGGGTTTTTCTTCTCCATTTGCTGATCTAGAAAAACCCATCTCTATTTCTTTATGATTTCTTGCTCCTTTGTATTCCTTTGTGGTAATGGATGCTATAGGAAAAAAGAAAATAGCTTGTGGTCCATCATTCTTTAGATCAGCTTCCATAACTCAGCGCCATCTTCGTTCATCTGAAGATGATCCCTCAATTGTACGGGATTTGCGTTTACGCAAGGTTATTATTGAAAAAGCTGTTGATCTTAACCACATTGCTCCATTTGGTATCGTTCCTCTCCTCCAAGCTGTAGGTTGGGACAACATCTTACATTGGAGTGGGCCTGCATACCAATCTATTGCACAATCCATGTTTGCATGTATGTCTAACTTTTCTGCTGAGAATTTAACTTTCAAAATAGATGCTAGAGAAGGGCCTTTTAATGTACACCGTCATTTAATATCTGGCCTTATGAAAATTCCAGTTAATGATGAGGGTATCCCCATTCATGTTCTATCTGAAAAACCCTCTGAGACTGAAAAATGGATGCTCACTAGAAGATTATGTAACATGAATGTGCAATGGACTCACAAGGGGAATGCGCTCCCCTTAAGGTACTTGTTACCCAGATACAGAGTCCTCCACAGAATTTTTACTTCAAATCTTATCCTCGCTCTGGTAACAAAACAGAGTTGACTGCTTTTATGGTTCATGTTTTGCACTCTGTCGTTACTGGTACTAAAGTCTGTCTTCCATCTTTAATATGTCATTTCATCATTCAGTTTTGTCTCCATCCAGGTCATAGTGATATACCTTTTGCCTATCTTATGACTGTTTTGGCTTCTCATATGCTGGTCGTTATGCCTATTGGAGAGGCTCCTATCCATAATCTGATTTTTAACAACACAAATATAAACAAAATGAAGTTGGAATTAGCTCTTGGCCAAGTGGATGGTGATGGTGGAGCTGAAGCTGGAAATGAAGAAGAAGCTGATGATCTTCCTCCAGACGACATAAACATTGATGATATTTTTGATGAAATTGAGTTTGATTCTGCTAATGACCTTGATTATGAACCATCTGGGTTTGATGTACGTTTGCATGCACTAGAGGAGAAGATAGAGCATTCGAATGTTAAAGTTGATAACATGAATGTTTTTCATGATTTATAATTTAAATATATGTGCAAGTATCTTAGGTGCTTAAATAAGGGCATGCATTAACTTGATCCTTCCATACCTGCTCCTTCTTCAGGTTCAGATTGAGTGATTTTGTCTTTGGTCTGTAATAACCTTAAGTTTACTTTTGTTGGATTGTGAACTTTATGTGGTTTGCTGACTATGTTTTATTAGCTATGGATTAAACTATTTTAATATTTATGATCTTTATTTTCATATATCTTGTCTCCTTGATTACTCCTATTTTCCATTATTTTGTTCTTCCTTTGTCATATTATGACAAAAAGGGGGAGAATTTCTCTTATGGTTTTGGAGATGAATTGATTTGTGAGTAGTAGAAGCATTTTTTTGGATATATGTGTGCTACTCAGGGAGAGTAAGAAGGTGAAGTGTTTTGCCTACTTCATCTGAGGTGTGCTAGTTGTTGTATGTCAACTGGTGCATGATTCTTTAACCAGGCTGTAACTGGTTCTTTTTGTTATAACCTGTGCTTAATTCTTTGTATTCATCTTGGTTGTAACCTGTGCTTAATTCTTTCTATTCATCTTGGTTGTATTATTGATGAGTGTTTTGTCACAATTTTGACAAAGGGGGAGATTATAAGTGCTATAGTCACATGCTCCTTTGGTTGTCAAATTTTATGATGCCAAAACCTTTATCTCTGTCTTGTGTTTGTATATTGATTTATATATGTTCAAGACACTGCTTCACAAGTGCTTTAAGTCAAGTACATTGATCAACTACAAGTCAAGTCAAGCCATGTACTATGTCAACATCTGTAAGCATATATGTGCAAAGCTACTTCGATAAAGATTACAAGAGTAAAGTACACTTCAAGTCTCAAGTGCAACTCAAGATGAAGTTTGAGTTCAAGCTTTTGCATATCTCAAGACTAAGCTACATCAAGTATGAGAGTTCAAGCTTGATAAGGTTCAAAGGTCTACCTTCGCTGAATGAATGAAGTTCAATGTTCATACTTCATGTTCCAGGTATGATGGACCTTAGATTGACCTTAGGGTAGGTCATTTTGAATACATGATTCAAACTATATGTTTATACATGATTTTGGTCTGTTCTGAGACTAGTCCTGGACCTTGTTTGACTAGTCCTAGCATTGTCCGACTAGTCCTAGAAATTTCAAGACCAGACGTAAGTTGTTGCAAATTTTTAAAAATTTCTGGTTAAGCTACGACCAGTCCTAGAGACTGTTCGACCGGTCGTGTGAACAATGTCGACCTGACCTACGACCAGTCATGTATCTACAATTCAAACTCTAGCGATGTATTTAAGAGTCCTTCGACCGGTCGTGAGGGTCCTACGACCAGTCATAGAGGGCCTACAACTAGTCGTAGATAACCTACGACCAGTCGAAGAATGATTTTATCCGATCGCGACCAAATATTCAAAAATTCATTTTGCTACGACCAGTCGTAGTGTCCTCAAGACCAGTCGTAGACGAGGTTTCTGCTATTATAAATTGAGCACGAATTTTAGAGTTTCATATAGAAATTCAAGTAAAATCAAGGATCCACTCTGAGATAAGTTTGTGTTCATTTTAAGCTACTTTGTGCAAAATTAATATTTCTTTTGTTAGCTTACTGTTATTTGATTTTGATTTGCATTCCAATCTGATTTGAAAAGGAGAAAATTCTATAATTCCTTTTTCTTTAAATCAAAATCAAATACAGCTAGCCCATTTGGTTTAACTTAAAATCAATTAGAACTTAGAACCATTTTAAAGTGAGTATTGGACTTTGAACTTTTACATTCAATCATCTACTCCGATTGGTTCTTCCAGGCTACTACAAAAGGAGAAATTTAGGTATTTTACATTTATTGTAATTTACATTTCTTTTTGGTTTGTTTTGAGATTGAGCCAGAAAAATATCATTGTGTGGTTATCTGAGGAGAGCCAGAAAACTAAAACTGAGGGGTTTTTGAATTGTGTAAACCCAAGTAAAAAAGACATAATTGTGAAGGTTTTAAGTGAACCTATGAAACCTATTTTGATAGTGAACGCTGATATCCCCTGTGTGAGGATATTAGGAGTGGAGTAGCAATCTATGTGGCTGTTTTATAATAGTTGGTGTACACACAGGCGAACCACTATAACTCTTTGTGTTTTGTGGATGTGTGATTTATTCTTTCTATCTTTTATCATTCAAAACTGTGGAATGTACGTGTGGATGTGAATGTTGTAATTTTTTTATTTCAAGCACAATGGAGAATGTTGTAATCATTTAGATTTAAATTTCTGTAATTTATTTCAATTCCTTACTATTTATTCCTCTTTGGTTTGAGTTTTTGATACAAAGGACGTTTTAGAAATAAGGTTGTCCTACCATAAACCCTTGGTTTTTATGGTGTAAGGTTGTCTTTAGAACTGAATTCGTATCAACCTCTCAATACTAGTTTATTGAGGTTGCTTTTATTTCAGCTTTAAGAATTGAATTATTTCTATTTTTCTATCCCTTAGTTTTATTCTGTTGTACTACTTTTAATTTGGCATAGTCTTATTCACCCCCCCTCCCCCCTCTAGGACATATAGCTAGGCCATTTCAACCTTGAACATGCGTTGTGACTTCAAAAGCCATCGGTGCTGTAACTACTATCTTGGATGCCTTAGTTGTAAGTGAGTGCATGAGAGCCTGCTGAGAACAGTTCAGCTATTGTACCATGGGCCATTGAGGCGGCCTAAATCGAGGTGCATGTGGCCGAAAAGATGGATATGCTACTGCTAACCATAAAGGTAGAGTCGAGAGAGGTGGTGCCATTTGACGGTTGATCCTCTGAGGGGGCGTAAAGCCGTTGTCCCTCATCCTGGTGAAATAGTACGTGTCAACATGACCCAACCTCTGGTAGTAGGTGCACCATATATCGGGTCGCCTCGGCTATGTTGGTGGAGTCGTAAGCCTGTGAGGCGAATCTATACGGGGCCTCTTGCCAAGAACGGCCTAATCGGCAACTCTAAATGCTACCTAGGGACCATAGGCACACATGTATGGGATAGCTTATTCCCATCCTGCTCAGCTCTCAGAGACATGCCCACTAGCTCAACATAGTTGAATATGCTAACACAACACATCTTTGAGCATATCTCGGGTCATAGACCCTCAGAAAACCGTCGCATTCGCATCGGATGGTCGGCTAAGATCAGGGGAGCATATCTGGCAGGCTCCATAAATCTGTTCTCGTACTCTGCCATTAACATCCCTCCCTGACGGAGGTAAAGAAATTCACTCTCCTTCTCATTACGGTAAGTGAGAGGGAAGTACTTCCCATGGAAGCACTACTTAAAGGCTTCCCATGTTCACACATATCCTACGGGAACCGTCCACTGGATGCTATCCTACTATAAGCTAGCCTCCTTCTCAAACATGTAGGTGACCAACTCCACCTAATCTGCCTCAGTGCAGTGCAGCGGCTTCAGCATCTTAGAGATGCGGTCAAGCCAATACTCGGCCTCCTCGGGTCTATGAGTACCCCATAAGTAGGAAGTCAAAAGTGCTGGAATCACTCAAATAGGTCGCTAGCACTCATATTTCCAGCAGGCTGTACAAGTGGTGCAAGTGGAGCGACACCCATGCTATGGGCGAGGGCCCCTGCGATGGTGGCCAAAAACTGCTGTTGTTGCTGCATCAAGATCATCATCTGCTCCAACCTATCAAGAGGAGGAGCCGACTGAGGTACGTGTGGCATCTAAGAGATGCACGGTTCTGCTCAGGAACTGATGGTGCAACAGGTGTCGGCCCATTAGTAGGGCCAGTGGCCGGCTAAGAATCCGGCATAGTGTCGTAAGTTAGGCCCAAACTGGGGTCCGCCTAGCTATCGCTTAAGGGAGGTGCCTCGTCAATCGAGGCGCCAAGAGTGAGACGTACCGTACTCCGTATGGCCTTGGTGTCATTTTTTATATACAATATAGGGTGCAAATCGTAAGATTTAACATAAGATCATACACGTATCCATACATCATTCACATTTCAACTCCAAGGAAGCTTCGTGCATTTCATTTACCAAAATTGTTACAATACATGAGATGCAATATTACATGGATCATGACAGAAGATGCATGTGAGCTAATCTAAGCAAGGTTCCATACACTAAAACCTACAAACCAATCTACCATGTTACTAAGCCTATCAAGGCTATACATAGAAATATGAAGACAAGCTACAAAGCAAACCAAAAGACGACTACAACATAAGACTAGTCGTCGAAATTCGGCGATAGTGGCGGAGCACCCTTATCGTGCAGACAACACAGGATAGCCCTCAAGGTTCGAGATACTTTGTTAAACTTTCGCTTTACGAAGGCCTGATTCTCTTCAAGCTTTTGCCTTACTTCTGCCTAGGTCCTATCTCAGGGTGACTTGGCTCTCCTCAATCTGAGCCAAGCAGGCTTCTATAGAAACTCGATCACTAGCGCGCCTCTGTATAGCCGGCGGAGAGCCCTCATCAGAGTCTCGGGCCTCCCCTTCCTCTTCCTCACTCTCACATTCTTCACCTCCTTCCTCTGACTCATCTTCTTCTTCTATCTCATTGCTTTCTTCCTCTTCACTAGTTACCTCATTCTCATACTCGTCAAGTCGAGCCTGACGTTGCCGAGGGCCAATCTTCATGTTGTTGAGCGTAGTCTCATTAATAAAGTGGATCGGCGCAAGGTCCATGTTAAGTCTGTATGCGAACTCTCGAGCAATCTTGCATACAAGTCGGCCAAAAGTGAGATCTTGTTCCTAACCGAGCGCGCAGTCTGAACTATCTGTAACAAGGCAAACGTAGGCAGACAAAGCTTATCTCCCTGCCCAGCTCTTTATAGGAAATCCACCATCAAGCGAGTGCATTTGGTACGGTTGCCCCACCTAGGATACACATTATATGTGAATATGTGAAATGGCCAAGCTATATGTCCTAGAGGGGGAGGGGGGTGAATAGGACTATGATAAATTTAAGATAAATATAGCAGAAAAATAAAAAGATAGCTAATATAAATAACTAATCTCAAACCACAATGGAGAATAAAATATAACCTCAAAATTCAAGTATTGAGATTTTGATACAAATTACTTTCTAAGGACAACCTTACACCATAAAAACAAGATTTATGGTAAGACAACCTTATTTCTAGAAAGGTCTTAGTATCAAAAACTCAAACTAAAGAGGAATAAATAAACAACAAAGAACTGAAATAAATTACAGAAATATAAATCCTAAATTATTACAACATTCCCTACAATGCTTGAAATGTAAATATTACAACATTCACATCCTCACATACATCCCTCAAATGAATAATTAAAGATAGGAAAATAAATCACACAACTACAAAACACAAGGGATTATAGTGGTTCGCCTGTGTATACACCAACTGTTAATAAATAGCCACATAGCTACTCTACTCCTGGTATCCTCACACGGTGGATATTAGCCTTCACTATCAAAAATAGGTTTTTCAGGCTCACCTAAAACCTTCACAATTGTGTCTTTCTCTATGGGCTTACACAATTTAAAAAACCTCACTTCTCAGTTTTCCTAGCTCTCCTCAAATAACCAATACAATGATATTTTTCTGACAAATCTCAAAAGTAAACCAAATAAAAATAAATTCCATAAATGTAAAATACCTGAATTTCTCCTTCGTTGAGCAACCCAGAAGAACCAAGTCGGAGTAGAGAATTGAATGTCCAAGTTCAATGTCGAATACTCACTTTACAATAGTTCTAAGTTCTAATTGATTTTAAATTAAACTAGATGGGCTAGCTTTAATTGATTTTAATTCCAGAGAAAGGAAAATAAAACTTCCTCTTTTCAGATCAGATTGGAATACAAGAAACAAAATCAATTCAAAAAAGATAAAGAAAGAGAATATTAAATATGCACACTTAGCTTAAATGGAGCACAGACTTATCTCTCAGAAGGCCGAATTAGATTAGTGTGAATTGTATTAATTATTATGAGATTCGTGCTCTATTTATAGGTGAGCAAATCGCATCTTCAACTAGTCCAGAGAGCTCTATGACTGGTCGTAGGAACAACAGATATTTGAAATTTTGAGCGCGATAAGATAAGACGATTTCACAACTGATCGTAGGTCAGCTACGACTGGTTGAAGGTCCCCTTCGACTGGTCGAAGGTCTCGCACGACTAATCGAAGCTAGTCAAATTTCAAAGTTGTAGTTTGAGTCGTAGGTCTACAACTGGTCGAAGAAGTAGTCGACATTGTTCATACGACTAGTCGAATAGTCTCCAGGACTAGTCGAAGCCTAACAAGAATTTTCAAATTTTTACAACAAACTTACGACTGATTCAGAAAATTCTTAGACAGGTCAAAGCAGTACTAGGACTAGTCGAGCAAGACCCAGGACTAGTCTTAGAATAGACCAAATTTTCATAAATAAAACATATGAATTATGTATCCAAAGCGACCTAATCTAAAGGTCAACCTAAAGTCAGTCATACCTCAAAAGTGAAGTAAGGACATTGAAACTTAAAGACGAGTGACCTTAGAGAATAATGAAGCTTGAGATCTTGGTGTAGCTTAAACTTTGAAAGCTTCTTAAGATCTTGATGTTGAAAGCTTCATGAGATCTTGAATTATACTTGTCTGGAACTAAATCGTACATACTTGCATTCTCGAGTCTTAACTTGTGAACAGTACATGTCTATCGAAACTGATCTTGTGAAACTTTTGTCGAGACTCGGCATGTCTTGAGTAGAGCTTAGTTCTTCACATATGCAAGCTTCATAACAAGATACAAACAGTGTCTTTGGCACCACAAATTTGACAACAAAAAGGGCTAGCAACTATAGCACTTACAATCTCCCCCTTTGTTAAATTAGTGACAAAACACACTTTCAAGATATATTACATAAAGCAGAATATCTGGATAAAGAATCATGCACCAGTTATTACCAAGCGGCACACATTCATAATAGCATGAACCTGTAAATCAATTCAACATATAGTCCGCTTCTGCACATACTCCCCCTGAGTAGCACACATAAATCACAAAAAAAATGCAATACTACTACTACTCCCTCCTCATAACATAAAACATAGACATTGATTAGACATCCATTCTGCCCTTTTTGTCATAATAGGACAAAGGAAGTAAATGACTGAGGAGTGAACATGAAAGAGAGATATAAAAGGGAAATGCATATAAATCATAAACAGAGATCAGTCAGAAGTAACAACAATCTCACAAGTAGAGAAAGCAGAAGAGTAATAATGTTATTACAGTCTAAAAAAAAATCTAATCTGAGCTAGATGAAGGAGCAGGGATGGAAGGATCAAGTTGATGCATGCCCTTGTTCAAGCGCTTAAGATATTTGCACATATATTTGAACTGTAAATCATGGGCAACATTCATTTTTTCCATCTTAACATTTATATTCTCAACTTTCTCTTCCAATGCACGTAAACGCGCATCAAACTCCAAAGGTTCAAAATCTAGATCATTAGCTAAATCAGATTCAAGTTCTTCAAAAATATCATCCATGTCAATGTCATCAGGAGGAAGATCACCAGCTTCTTCCTAATGTCTAGCTTTGGCACCACCAACACCATCACCTTGACCAGGAAGGTAATCCAACTTCATCTTATTGATATTAGAATTGTTAAATAGAAGATGATGGATAGGGTCCTCTCCAATAGGCAAATCGACTAACATATGCATAGCCAACATAGTCATCAGATAAGCAAAAGGTATGTCACTGTGACCTAGATGGAGTCGAAATTGAATAATGGAATAATAAATTAAGGATGGTAAACAGACATGAACACCTCTAGCAACAGTATGAAGAACACGAACCATGAAGGATGTCAATTCAGATTTATTACCCGATCATGGATAGAAGTTGGACATAAAAATCCTGTGAAGAATTTTGTGTTTGGGTAACAAAAACTTTGAGGGGAGTGCATTCCCTTTATGCGTCCATTGTACGTCCAAATTGCATAAGGTTCTAGTGAGCATTCATTTTTCAGTTTCTAAGGGCTTTTCAGATAAGGTATGGATGGAAATTCCCTCATCATTCATAGGAATTTTCATAAGAGCTGAAACAAATAACAATCAACTTCAAATGATCCTTCTCTTGTGGATATTTTAAAAGTTAAATTTTTCAATGAAAACTCACTTATGCAAGTGAACATGGACTGGGCAATGGACCGGTATGCTGGCCCACCCCAATGCAATAAGTTATCCCAACCTACATCTTGGAGCATAGGAAGGATATTAAAAGGAGCAACATGATTAATATTAACAGGATGTTCAACAATAACATTATGCAATCTGATGTCCCGAACATAAGACGGAACATCCTCGGGAGCCTGAAGTTGACGCTTAGTGATAGGAGCTGATCTGGAGGAAGATGTACCACAGGATGTTGTCTTTCTCCTTCTAGATGTCATTTACAACAAGGATTTTAAGGAAATAAAGAGTTGCAAAGAATTGAGAAGTGGGTTTTCTCAAATCAGATTTTTCAAAAGAAAAACTCCAAATCTCAACAAGATTCGAAATAGATAACTTCAAGAGAGAAATAAAAGTAATCTAGACACAAATCTACAAGAAAAATACAAATGGAGCACTAACCTTGAAGATGTTGAAAGGAGGGTTCGACTGATTAGGCGTTGACTCGTCGGAGAGTGAAAAAGAAATGAGGAAGAAAGTGATTTTTCCCAAATTTAAGTCATTCACCACGATCCACGACTGGTCGTGGATGTACATGACCAGTCATAGCAAGACTGGTCGTGTATACTCACGACTGGTCGAGTACCGGCCAAAATTTGTAATTATCAACTAATTTTAAAATTTTAAAAAAAAAATCAAACATAAATATAATATGATACAAATAGGCATAAATAATCATTTTAGAATGCACATGCCAAGATCAAATTTCATTTTGTTAAACTTGCTTTTGTCGAGTAGTTTAGTGAAAATGTCAGCACATTGATTCTCTGTAGGGATATATTCCAAAGATATAACCTTTTCTTCCACTAATTCACGAATATAATGAAATCTAATGTTAATGTGCTTAGTACGAGAATGTTGAATTAGATTTTTTAAAATATTTATGGCACTGGAATTATCGCAATATAATAACATAGAATCCTGTTTAATTCCATAATCACTTAACATACATTTCATCCAAACAAGCTGCGTACACGCATTACCAGTTGTGATATATTTAGCTTCAGCAGTTGAAAGTGATATAGAACTTTGTTTCTTGCTAAACCAAGAAACTAAATAGTTTCCAATATAAAAGCAACCACCACGGGTTGATTTTCTATCATTAAGATTACTAGCCCAGTCAGCATCCGAGTACCGAGCTAATTGAACACTAGTCTCATGTGGATACCAGAGACCGAGATTAATAATACTTGCGACATATCGCATAATCAACTTGACAGCAATCAAGTGCGATTCTTTAGGATCAGACTGATATCTAGCTCAAATACCAACACTTAGAGCGATATCGGGTCTACTAGCAGTTAAATACAATAAACTACCAATCATACTCCGATATAATTTCGGATCCACATTTTTACCTGTAAAATCTTTTGAGAGTTTCAAAGTTGTACTCATAGGAGTATCAAAATTCTTACCATTCTCAAATCTAAATCTCTTAATCAAATTCATAACATATTTAGATTGAGAAATGAACATTCCATCAGGTTGTTATTTTACTTGCAACCCAAGGAAATAATTCAATTCCCCAACTATGTTCATTTCAAACTGAGATTTCATTAAATTTGTAAACTCAATAGTCATGTCAATATAGGTAGATCCATAAATGATATCATCAACACAAATCTGTACTATTAAAATGTGATCATCATGTTTTTTAACAAATAGAGTTTTATCAACACATCTCATTCAAAAATTTTGAACCTTTGGCGTTTGATGCACCTTGAATGGTCAAGGGGACCCAAATTTCAAATGGGTTTTGGCCCCCTTGACCGTTCAAGGTGGTTTTGGGTTCCGATAAACACGTATTCACGCGCTCCGAGTCATTTAAGTACGGGATGCGCCGAATCATCATCTAAACCCGTCGATTGACGATCTAGAAGGGTGTTGCAAACATTTCACATGATCATAGAGGCTTACAGGTCTGATTTCAACAGTCAGTTTCGCCTGTGGGCAAAACTTAGAATCCTACAACTATTTTTATGTTTCACTGCTCTCTCCTAAGTTAAAGTACGTCAGTGTGTGTCATGTTACCGTAACCTAGGTATAGTTTAATCCAAATCATGCTTTGATACCAACTTGTAACGTCCTGAAAATTGGGGGTTGGAGCAGGAGCCCAACTCCCGAGTTCCAACACATCACTTATGCAACATAGATAATGATGATTAAATGTTGTCTATATTAGTGTCTTAAACATGAGTGAAATTATACCAAATCAGCATATCATACTCCAGAGACAATTAAATTACGCAAGCAGAAGATTGTGATAGATATATAAAATATTAAACTGTTATAAGTCTCCAGAGTGTGAACATGTTATTAGGTTAAATATATACATGTATACTCCCAAAATGAAAAAAAAATGAATATATACATGTGTGTCCTAAAATATAAAATGGTAAGTGTAATGATATTTAGTCAGCATGCCTGTAACCCCGTCGATCAGAACATGGTCTACATATACCTACCTGATAACTGCATATAGGAGAACTCCTCCTCGTCATCATAGAAGTCAGGCTCCGTCACAAAAACCTCGTCATCATCTACAACTACAACAAGGTCTGGTTGGTATTTTAAAGCACCGTCTCAGAATGTGGGAGTGAGTGATCAACTCAGTGGAGCTATAAGGTAAAGGTTAACATGTTATCAATTTAGTGAAGCAGTAATGATAAAGCAGTACAACACTCATGTCCTAAGTACTCTTGTTAGTGCAAGAATGATATGCGATAATGATGTATGCCCTCACCTGCACTCCCTCTGCAACATCATCTCACGATCGTGGCATGTAACACTCTTATTGTGCTCAACTCCAACACCAAAGGCACATGCAATGTGGTGCATGTGCGTGATTAACCAAATTCTTAATTATACTTCTTCATACGGGAGTATTGGGAAGCTAAGGTACCTCCCTTTATATCGTTGGCCCAAACATTGATCCATCTAAAGTCGTCAATCCTAGCAGTCACATATAATGGGCAATTCCAGGTCACTACGGAGAGGCTCGTCACCTCAGCGTAGGCCTGGTTTATACTCAAGGTCACTACAGAGATGCTCGTTACATCAGCGTAGTCCTAGTGTATACTCGAAGTCACTATGGATTCGTCACCTGATCGTAGACCGACAGCTCGAATACAGTGTCCCATACTACCGTATTCGACTCACGAGTCTGGATTGCTCACTGGACACTACGGGGAGGCTTGTTACCCCAGCATAGGCCGACAGCTCGACCATAGTGTCCCATACCACCATGCTCGGCTCATGAGTCTTAGCGGATCGAGTTACCAAGGTTAAACGGGCTTTGCACTGGTAAGTTGGTACCTTAGATTTAAGTAATAGCATCCATACATAGTGAACATACAATGGTCCAATCAGGTTAATTGACAAGCTCGACTAGTACGAGTGTACGTTGAATTAGTCGACATGGAGGGCGTAAGCACTCCACATGGCCTAACCGCTGTTAAAAATCAACATACGACTCGAATTCCTCGAGCATGTCTTGTGTGACGAAATGACCCCGGCCACTAACTCGAGAATCATTACCGATTGCCTGGACTATGCAATAGTCCCAATCATACCTAAACACAATAGGCATTCTTCTTTGATAGTCAAATAGCATGTGACAAACGATTTAATATAAATCATAGTTGACAATTTTAACAAACACATGGTACACCTGTTGTCCCACATAAGCATTTCATCTATAAAGCACGTAGTAATAAGCTTGGTTAGATGAAGGAGATGGTAACTATAAGTAAGGGAATTGAGAATCATATCTCAACACCCTAATAGAATACATTTCAACAAACATTTTCTCATTCAGGCATTTTATCAAACACTTAGACTACACATATGAACATACGTGTAATAATTTAGTTATAACATATATTGTAGCAAATCCTTTCACAAGAAGTTACCATAAGTACAACAATCATGCATTCTCAATCAAATAATCATAGCAAGTATACGTCATAATTCCATACTCATTCAAACATTTCAACAAACACATGAAAAGCATTTAAATTCAACATAGTTTACCTATATATGTAATATACAGGAAACATCAAAGCTAGGTACATGTGACAGCAATCAAGTCAGTCATAAATCATTACTGACATTAAAAGCCTTAAAAATCGTAACCTAAACATTTATAATCTGCACCTTACACCGGTAGACTTGTAACGAGCTCAGTTTGAACTCTATGTCTTTGTCTACGGCACAATGACAACCTATATCATAAAATAGGTTAGCTATTTCATCATCTACTCTATTTAAATCCCTAGACCATACAAGAGTTAGGATTTCTTACCCAAGAACGGAGTCAAAATTACCGAAATAGTGATACAGACAGGCCGATTCAGCACGTAGAGCAGTGGGATTGAATCCTAGGAACTATCTCCCGCTTCTCTCTCACTTTCTCTCACTTTCTCTCTCTTTCCTTCTCTCTTACTCTCTTCTCTCATAAGGTTCACAAATTCATATGGAATAAGAGAGGGGTAGGTTAAGGCACTTATATAGGCCCAGAACTGATGAGATTGGCCCCAGGGCCATTGTATATTTAGGTTATAGCCAAAAGTCGACTGTTTCGATCCAACAGAGCACATATGGAGGCCCCTTTTCTGCATACGATCGGGAGTAAGCTCCCTGATAATGGATTTATAGCAAGTTAAGATCTCGGTCTGATCGGATCAGTGGATCAATCGCGGGGGACCAGTTTCAGTTCAACGGTCACCTGTACTCGATCAGGGCCACAAGTGCACTAACATGTGTTGAAAATTTTTCCTGATCCGAGGGTGTATTTGGGTCAGAATCTGATGGTCAGAATCCTTAGATTTGTCCTGCAAGTGAACAACTCAATTCACTTAAGTTTTAGTTTTTTTTCTAAAGATATTCACGTTTCTCACACACTTCACTCCGGGCTCAAGTTGTGCATCCAGGGATATCATTTGGACTTAATTTTTGAGATGGTTGTCAAGTCCAACCAGGCAGTCATAACCATATACTTTCGCAGTAATAGGACTTTCGATGCGTGGTCCAGGTATAATATGGAGTTTCAATGTGCTCCCTAGACAACTGGGTTTTGAGATGGATCCTAAGTTTTTAGGCAATTTAGTGTTAGCGATTCTGCTAGTTTGGGTCTTGCAGTTCATATTTAAAGCGGTTAGAGCTAATTTCACAGATAATCTAGTTTAGTACTTGGTTAATTCTCGTCTAATTTCTAAAGGATTTGGGTCCTTAATGATTTCTAGCTGAGGTGGTACTCGGGTCTTTGTATGAATTTTTTTGGGACGGTACACAAGCGCAGGTGATGTGTTGTATATGTCTATGATCAGAAACTTATACGATGATCGTAAGTATGAGTGAATCCTTGATACGAGAGCATCATATCTCATGACTTCTCATTAGAGTTGGTTCACCTATTACAGAGATTGCAATGGTGGACATGTGTTTGTGGGCAATGATAATATTTGTAACGTTGTGGCTGTTGGTATGGTATGCATTAAGATATTTAATGGGATGGCGCATACCTTGACTGAGCTCAGGCATGTTCTTGACATGAAGAAGAACTTGGTTTCTCTCAGTGCACTCGAGGTAATAAGCTGCAAGTTCACCAATGTTAATGGTGTCCTTAAAGTATCAAAGGGAGCACTCATGGTTATGAGAGCGCAAAGGCATAGAAATCTTTACAGGTTGATCTAAAGTACTTCAATAGGTATTGCTGCAACGACTATTGCAGATTACATGTCTGCACGTACATGGCATGCTCGCTTGGGCCACATGAGCGAGCGGGACAAGAAGGTACTTTATAATCGTTGTTTGATTTGAGCTTTTAAGAATTTTGATTTAGATATATGCAAGCATTGTATATATAGTAAACAATGTAGATTATCTTTTAAATATGAAAAACATGTATGTAAGGGAGTGCTTGATTATGTGCACTCTGACGTATAGGGGCCATCGACAGAGGTTTTTGTTGGAGGGTCGTCATGGTTCGTTTCATTCATTAATGACTACTCCTGAAAAGTTTGGATTTACTTCATGAAATGTAAATCTGAAGTTTTCACCACATTAAGATAATGGAAGGCAATCGTGGAAAAATAATCAGGGCATAAAATAAAGGTTTTAAGGACTAATAATGGTGGAGAATTTAGTTTTACTGAGTTTAATGAATATTGCAAAGATGAAAGGATCATTAGGCACAACACAGTGCACTATACGTCCGAACAAAACGATGTGACTGAGTAGATGAATCAGACTCTCTTGGAGAGGGCCTAATGCATGTTAAGTAATGATGAGTTGAGTAAGGACCTATGGACTGAGGCTGTTAACAAGGCTTATTAGTTGGTGAACCAGTCCCCTTCTATGACAATTGATTGTAATATCCCAGAGGAAGTATGAAGTGGTCATAAGATGGACTACTCAGATTTGAACATATTTGATTGTGAGGCGTACTCTCATATACCGTCAATTGAGAGAGATAAGTTAGACCATAGAGCTAAAAAATACATCTTTATTGGCTATAGAGTTGGTATGAAAGGTTATAGGTTGTATGACAAGGTCACATACCAGGTCATCAATAGTCGTGATGTCAGATTCAATAAAAGCTCCATATTTCGTAAGAATGATTAAGAGGAGAAAGAGGAACCAAAAATGTTAATTGTAGATGTCCAGATTGACAAAGATGATACTCAAGCAGAGATAGATGCACATATAGGAGTATAGGAGCAGGTGGAGCAGCCACCTGTGAGAAGAAACTCACCACGAGATCGCAGGTTGCCGACAAGATATAGGGACGACTCTAATATCGTATATGCCCTCATTACAAATGAGAGAGACCCGTCTGCTATTCAAGAGGCTTTTGATGAGCTTGTGTAGAAAAGTGGAAGGCAGCAATAAACGATGAGATGGATTCGTTGCACAAAAACAACACGTGGAAGCTAGTGGAGCTTCCAGTGGATCGAAAAGCAATCGAATATAAGTGGTTGTTCAAAAGAAAATATGATAGATATAAAGCGAGGCTGGTAGTGAAGGGTTACGCTCAAAGCGAAGGCATAGACTTTATAGAGATATTTGCACTGGTTGTTAAGCAGGTATCTATTAGTTTCGTATTGGCGCTGGTTGCCCAGTACGATCTCGAGCTGGAACAGATGAATGTCAAGATTGCATTCCTGCATAGGGAGTTAGAAGAGCAGAGGGCTATGAAGTTAAAGGGGCAGAGAAGTAAGTTTGCAGGTTAATGGGGTCATTGTACGGCCTGAAACAGTCGCATAGGCAGTGGTAGAAAAAAATTGATTCTTTCATGTTGAGTCAAAAATTTACTCGGAGTGAATATGATCACTGTGTTTATTACAAGACACTGAGTGTTGGAAAATTCAATATCCTAATATTATATGTTGATGATATGTTAATCGTCAATCATGATATGCTTAAAATCGATGTATTGAAGACTCAGTTTTCAGGGACATTCGAGATGAAAGATATGAGGGCTGCAAAGAGGATTCTCAACATAGATATTCATAGAGACAAGAAAAGGAACAGACTTTGGTTATTTTAAGCAGAATACCTTAAGAAGGTGTTGATTAAGTATATGATGGACTAAATAAAGCCGGTGAGCGTTCCCCACATGACTCATTTCAAGCTTTCTTCTGAACAATGTCCTAAATCTAATGAGAAAAAATAAGAGATGTCTCATGTGCCTTATTCGAATACACTTGGCAGTTTAATGTATGTCATGGTCTGTATGGGACCGAATATTTCACAGGTAGTCGGTGTTGTAAGTAGATATATGTCAAAAATAATATTGGGAAGCAGAAAAATGGCTACTTTGATACATTTGAGGTATAAAAGACTACGTCTTATCTTTTGAGAAGATATGAGCAAAGTTGGTAGGGTATGTGAATTCAGACTACACAGGCAATGTGGATTCCAGAAATTCTACTTCAAGTTACTCGTTTGTATTAGCGGCTGGAGCAATTAGTTGGATGTCAAAGCTTCAATCAATGGTGGCTCTTTCCATGATTGAAGCTGAGTATATGAAAGTGACGGAAGTGTTTAAGGAAATGTTTGGTTGAGAGGCATGATAAATCAGTTGTGGCTTCAACAGGAGGCCGTGTCGATTAACTGTGATAGTGAGAGCATTATAAATTTGGTTAAAAATTCTATTTATCACTCACGTATTAAACACATTGATGTTCGTCACCACTTTATCCGACAGATGCTTGAAGGAGGAGGCATGACTCTGGAGAAGATTCACACCAGTGTGAATCCAACAGAGATACTTAAAAGGTGGTTTTTGCAGAGAAGTTCAAGTTTTGTGTTATTTCTCTAGGCTAGGCGATGACATAAAAGGAGGATGAAGTGTGCACGAGAAATATTGATGGAGATATGATGCAAGGCAGAGATTAGAGAAGAGGACACAAAACTATATGTTTGATGATCGAAGACATGGGAAAGATTATTGTTGATAGATGTCTTAAATCTGTAAAATCAACTATATGTCGATGACAGGTTCGATGCCATCAAGTATTTCCTAGATTTCCTATGTTGGTTGCCGGACATATTAGTGTCATTTTTCGATGACATCGAGGAGTGTTCAATGACATCGAAGATGCATTCGATGCTATCGAAGCTGGGTTGAGTAATCGAAGATTTCTGGAAAACCCATATTCTGTCTTTAGACAATTTTGATATTTTTTCGATGCCATCGAAGTTAGTGTCGATGACATCGAATGTTTTGCGCAGAATTTTGCGGATCCGCCGGATCCATGAAATTTGTTTCTGATTTCATTTAAGATTCTTTCCTAGGCTATATATATGGGTGTAAATGAAATTGGAAAGTATTATAAGAGTTTCTAAATTGTCCTAGGGTTTCAAAAGGTGTAGCAAGGGTGAGATTCAAGGTTGTTCGAATTGGGTAATCTCTCTCTTTGTAATTTCTACTTTCATAGTGATATTTGTCGCTTTGTGCCATAGTTTTTTTCCACAAGGGTTTTTCGATGTTAAAATCTCTGTGTTCTTCCTTTTGCTTGGTGCTTTTGGATTATTATCCTATATTCATCTCTATGTGCTTCTGCGGTCCCTCAACAAATTTCCACTAGTCTCCAGATTTGCACCTTATATTGATGAATCTTCCAAGCCGACGAGGATAAGATTTAAGTGCTATTGGAATTGACTTCAATTGTTAGCTTAAATCAAGTGGGGTAAATTTTCTTATTTGGAATGGGTGCTATGCATTCAACTATTTTATAAGGTCATTTTTGATCAAGATGAATTGAAAAACAAACATTAGTTGGATCCAAAATTTCCATGGCATGTGTTCATCCCCACTAGCACCATACCCTACCATGACCAATAAGGATGTGTTACGTGTGATCTATACAGATACACATGGTGTGTTCAGAGATCTGCAGATATGTATGAACGAGATTTCTCGATGAGTGGAGTCAGGACGTATCAAGTCGTGCCGTGTAGCACTTGAGCGGCCTATGGGAAAGCGATCGTGCCTGAATAGTTACATGACATATGGGAAGAGGAGAAACAAAGAAAGCAAGACGTGGGAAACATCCAGAAAGCAGTAATGAAAAACTGATATAGCAGCCATCAGAACGTGAGAATAATCCAGAATGGCTGGATTATGGCTATAAATAGATAGGCAATGCAACAATTGAAATTGTCTCATACCAACCCAAACAAATCAAATATATATATTTTTCAATTATCCTGTCAATTTACATTCTTTAGTGTAATATGTTACTTTCCTACTTATGCAAATTATATTAATTAGTATAATCTTTACTTTTCAAGCTTGTTGATTTACATTCCTTAGTATAGTAACTAAGTAGCCAGTAATTCTAGTTGTAATTTGAGTCTACGCTCACATGCTGAACTCAATTAATTCATCAATAAGGTGTTCCTCAGTTGTTATTAGCGACTGACTGTAAGGATTACTTTCTTATTTTATTTCATCTTCACTGAAAAGTCATTTTATACAAAAGTTAAAGGTGTAACCCATTAGTGAAGTACGAACCCACCCTCTAACTATCATCTGATTCAATTTGTGCATTGAGTGAGTGTCTTAACAGGCTCAATGTAGCTTAATCGTCGATCGATCTCTTTGTATCTCCATCATACATCATGTCTATCTTAATGCTCGGAGTTATTGTCGTTGGAATTGGAGTTGCATTCCAATCCTTCCAATTCTGGCACTCCCGCAAAGCCGGTGCATCAAACATCAGCCAGCATGTAAAGCATCAGTTGCAGGCGTTTCATCCTACCTTTTTCTTATATTTGAGAAAATGGAGGGGTGATTTCTCACCGACATATTCAAGTGGTGAGCCCTCTGTGGTTTCCGAAGACGGGAACTCCCCAGTGGTTCATTTCCGTCCGTGCAACCAACACAAAGTTCTTTGTGGCCTACAGATGTTAACGTAAGAAATCCACCCCATCCATTCGTTTCTCAATCTTCACGACAGGAAAGGAATCCAAAAATCAAACAGACCCAAGATTCAAGTGGGCCACACACACAGAATAGTTATAATGGAAACATCTACCGTTGAAACTTTCCTGGAGCTGACCATGATGTTTATATGCCATCCAAACCGTTCACAGGATTTTTACAACCGGGATAAACTGTAGGCACAAATATAATCATATCCAAAACTTCTGTAGCCCCCACAATGTGTCCAATGGTGGTATTCAATTCCACTGTTTCGTATAGCGAGGTTCACCTGAGTTTTGGATCTGACTGATTTTCGACTATCTACCCTATTGTGAGCTTGATAAACTGATGGACGGATCGGATTTCTGACCGGCATCTCTGTGGACCCCACATCAACAGAAACTTCAGGTGGGCGGGGAGCACTAGGCAATCAGCATCCGCTTTGCACGTGCACCATGACTCTAATCCCAACGGAAAAGAGAAATTTCCAACTGTACGACCAGTATATGGCCCATTTTTGAGACGAAGCCCACCCCATTTTACTTTCCACAAATACTCCCCAGGTGTACGGATGCCTTCCCAAAGGTCGAAAATGCCCCTGCTTTTTCCTTCAAGCGGATCGGGCGCTGCTCGAAGACGAACGCTGATGCTCATCGAACTTCGAGTTATACGAACGGTTCAAAAGAGATCAACGTTATATGGTCCCCACAGTTATGTATTTATTCTATCCACAACGTTCATCCATATTTTGAGATCATTTCGGAGCATTATCCCAAAAAAAAAAAAATCATATCCAAAGATCAACTGGACCACACCACAAAGAGCAGCAAAAAATTGATTTTCACTGTTGAAACTTTTGTAGGGCCCACATTAACATTTATTTTCCATCCAATCTATTCATGAGGTCACAAAAACCTGGATGAATCGTGATGATCCAAAACTTTCGTGACCCCTGAAAGGGTTTCAACGGTAGACGTTCAAAGCAGAATGATAATGACATTTGCTACGGTCAGACCTATAGCTACGGATTATAACCGTAGCTATAGATACCATAATCCGTAGCAAAATATTCCACCCGGGGTGGGCGCGCAGAACTGGCGCCCCCCACACCACTAACTAGCCTGTCCGGCGCGGCCATGCCAATCTGGCGGGGCCACGCCCATAAGGTGGTCCCTATGGCTACGGATATTAACCGTAGCTATAGGTATTTTGTTTTTTATTGTGGTTTTTTTTTTTTTTTTTTTTTCTTTTTTTTTTTTTTATATTTACATGGAGAGCTTTTTTCTACCTATAATTTTCTCTAACACATACTTATATAAATATGTATATATAAGCATATAAAATTTTTTTCTCTTTTTTTCCATTTCTTTCTTTATTCATTTAACAAGAATATCTTCTAAACTAAAATTAGTTACTTGATGTACCCTATATGATTTTGGGGTAGGAGAAGCTACTTTAACCAACCAATCTAGTTATTTTTCAAGATTTCATCAGCTCGATGATCGAAAATCCAATTCATTCACTTAGCGGTCAATTTTGTTCATTTCATTTACATGCATTTCATGGTCATTTCGCTTCAATTCATGATCACTTCCATGCATTTCACGATCATCCGAAACATTTTTGTGTTAATTCACGGTCATTTCAAAGCATTTCGCGGTCAATTCCCTTCACTTCACGGTCATTTGAAAGCATTTTGCGGTCAATTTGCTTCAAACTATGATCATTCGCATGCACTTCACAGTCGTCCGAAACAATTCCGTGTTGATTCACAGTCATTTCGAGGCATTTCACAGTCAAACTCCTTCACTTCACGGTCATTTGCATGCATTTTCCAGTTAATTCTCTTCAAACCATGATCATTCCCATGCATTTCACGGTCGTCCAAAACAATTCCGTGATGATTCACGGTCATTTCGAGGCATTTCACAATCAAACTCCTTCACTTCACAGTCATTTGCATGCATTTCGCGGTCAATTCACTTCAAACCATGATCATTCCCATGCATTTCACGGTCGTCCGAAACAATTCCGTGTTGATTCACGGTCATTTCGAGGCATTTCACAGTCAAACTCCTTCACTTCACGGTCATTTGCATGCATTTCACGGTCAATTCGCTTCAATTCATGATCATTCTCATGCATTTCACAGTCGTCCGAAACAATTCTGTGTTGTTTCATGGTCATTTCGAGGCATTTCACAGTCAAAATCCTTCACTTCACGGTCATTTGCATGCATTTCGTGGTCAATTCGCTTCAAACCATGATCATTCTCATGCATTTCACCGTCGTCCGAAACAATTCCGTGTTGATCCACGGTCATTTTGAGGCATTTCACAGTCAAACTCCTTCACTTCAAGGTCATTTGCATGCATTTTGCGATCAATTCGCTTCAAACCATGATCATTCTCATGCATTTCACGGTCGTCCGAAACAATTCCGTGTTGATTCACGGTCATTTCGAGGCATTTCACAATCAAACTCCTTCACTTCACGGTCATTTGCATGCATTTCGCGGTCAATTCGCTTCAAACCATGATCATTCTCATGCATTTCACGGTCGTCCGAAACAATTTCGTGTTGATCCACGGTCATTTCGAGGCATTGCACAGTCAAACTCCTTCACTTCATGGTCATTTGCATGCATTTCGCGGTCAATTCGCTTCAAACCATGATCATTCCCATGCATTTCACCGTCATCCGAAACAATTCCATGTTGATTCACAGTCATTTCGAGGTATTTCACAGTCAAACTCCTTCACTCCACGGTTTAGGTTATAGGTTTTGGGATTTGATAATGGGTTCGGGTTTAGGTTATAGGTTTTGGTTTAGGTTATAGGTTATAGGTTTAGGTTAAGGTTTAGGTTTAGGGTTTTGGGATTTGAGAATGGGTTCAGGTTTAAGTTATATCTTTTTATTTTGGTTTAGGTTATAGGTTGTAGGTTTAAGTTAAGGTTTTGGTTTAGGTTTAGGTTAAAGGTTTTGGGATTTGAGAATGGGTTCGGGTTTAGGTTATAGGTTTTGGTTCTGATCTAGGTTAAAGGTTTTGGTTTAGGTTAAGGTTTAAGTATAGGTTATAAGTTTTGGTTTAGGTTATAGGTTTTGGGATTTGAGAATAGGTTCGGGTTTAGGTTATAGGTTTTAGTTTTGAGAATGGGTTCGGGTTTAGGCTATAGGTTTTGGTTTTAGTTTAGGTTATAGGTTTTGGTTTAGGTTATAGGTTTTGGGATTTGAGAATAGGTTTGGGTTTAGGTTATAGGTTTTGGTTTTGAGAATGGGTTTGGGTTTAGGCTATAGGTTTTGGTTTTAGTTTAGGTTATAGGTTTTGGTTTAGGTTATAGGTCTTAGGATTTGAGAATAGGTTCGGGTTTAAGTTATAGGTTTTAGTTTTGAGAATGGGTTTGGGTTTAGGCTATAGGTTTTGGTTTTAGTTTAGGTTATATGTTTTGGGATTTGAGAATGGGTTCGGGTTTAGGTTATAGGTTTTGGTTCTGGTTTAGGTTAAAGGTTTTGGTTTAGGTTAAGGTTTAAGTTTATGTTATAGGTATTGGTTTAGGTTATAGTTATAGGTTTAGGTTTTGGGATTTGAGAATGGGTTCGGGTTTAGGTTATAGGTTTTGGTTCTGGTTTAGGTTAAAGGTTTTGGTTTAGGTTAAGGTTTAATTTTATGTTATAGGTATTAGTTTAGGTTATAGGTTATAGGTTTAGGTTAAGGTTTTGGTTTAGGTTTAGGTTATAGGTTTTGGGATTTGAGAATGGGTTCAGGTTTAGGTTATAGGTTTTAGTTCTGGTCTAGGTTAAAGGTTTTGGTTTAGGTTAAGGTTTAAGTTTACGTTATAGGTTTTGGTTTAGGTTATAGGTTTTGGGATTTAAGAATAGGTTCGGGTTTAGGTTATAGGTTTTGGTTTTGAGAATGGGTTCGGGTTTCGGCTATAGGTTTTGGTTTTAGTTTAGGTTATAGGTTTTGGTTTAGGTTATAGGTTTTGGGATTTGAGAATAGGTTCGGGTTTAGGTTACAGGTTTTGGTTTTGAGAATGGGTTCGAGTTTAGGCTATAGGCTTTGGTTTTAGTTTAGGTTATAGGTTTTGGGATTTGAGTATGGGTTCGGATTTAGGCTATAGGTTTTGGTTTTAGTTTAGTTTATAGGTTTTGGGATTTGAGAATGGGTTCGAGTTTAGGCTATAGGTTTTGGTTTTAGTTTAGGTTATAGGTTTTGGGATTTGAGAATGGGTTCGGGTTTAGGTTATAAGTTTTGGTTTAGGTTATAGGTTATAGGTTTAGGTTAAGGTTTAGGTTTAGGGTTTTGGGATTTGAGAATGGGTTCAGGTTTAAGTTATAGGTTTTGGTTTTGGTTTTGGTTTTGGTTTTGGTTTTGGTTATAGGTTTTGGGATTTGAGAATGGGTTCGGGTTTAGGCTATAGGTTTTGGTTCGGGTTTAGGTTATAGGTTTTGGTTTTGAGAATGGATTCAGGTTTAGGCTATAGGCTTTGGTTTTAGTTTAGGTTATAGGTTTTGGGATTTGAGAATGGGTTCGAGTTTAGGCTATAGGTTTTGGTTTTAGTTTAGGTTATAGGTTTTGGGATTTGAGAATGGGTTTGGGTTTAGGTTATAGGTTTTGGTTTAGGTTATAGGTTATAGGTTTAGGTTAAGGTTTAGGTTTAGGGTTTTGGGATTTGAGAATGGGTTCAGGTTTAAGTTATAGGTTTTGGTTTTGGTTTTGGTTTTGGTTTTGGTTTTGGTTTAAGTTATAGGTTTTGGGATTTGAGAATGGGTTCGGGTTTAGGCTATAGGTTTTGGTTTTAGTTTAGGTTATAGGTTTTGGTTTAGGCTATAGGTTTTGAGATTTGAGAATAGGTTCGGGTTTAGGTTATAGGTTTTGGTTTTGAGAATGGGTTCGGGTTTAGGCTATAGGCTTTGGTTTTAGTTTAGGTTATAGGTTTTGGGATTTGAGAATAGGTTCAGGTTTAGGCTATAGGTTTTGGTTTTAGTTTAGGTTATAGGTTTTGGGATTTGAGAATGGGTTCGGGTTTAGGCTATAGGTTTTGGTTTTAGTTTAGGTTATAGGTTTTTAGATTTGAGAATGGGTTCGGGTTTAGGTTATAGGTTTTGGTTTAGGTTAAGGTTTAAGTTTAGGTTATAGGTGTTGGTTTATGTTATAGGTTATAGGTTTAGGTTAAGGTTTTGGTTTTGGTTTTGGTTATAGGTTTTGGGATTTGAGAATGGGTTTGGGTTTAGATTATAGGTTTTGGTTCTGGTTTAGGTTAAAGGTTTTGGTTTAGGTTAAGGTTTAAGTTTAGGTTATAGGTTTTGGGATTTGAGAATGGGTTCGAGTTTAGGTTATTGGTTTTGGTTTTGGTTTAGGTTGTAGGTTATAGGTTTAGGTTAAGGTTTTGGTTTTGGTTTAGGTTATATTCGCTTCAAACCATAACATACTAAACAGGCCCTTAGAGGGCAATTAAAATGTATTTATTTTTCATCCAATATATTCATAAGGTCACAAGGACCTGGATGAATGTGAAATATAAATTTCACCATGAAATGGTCATCTACTCATGTTGCCTTGAACCAATGTCTACCCCACATAGTATAGCTTGTCGAATAGCAATCTAATGAAATTTCGCTTGAACTTCATTGGCATACACTCAAAAGTTGATCTTTAGTGAAAGGAAATTTCGTTTGAACTTCATTGGCATACACTCGCTTGAAAGTTCGCTTGAACGTCATTGGCATACACCCAAAATCATATAATATAGCTTGAACGTTGTGGATATAATAAATACATAACTGTGGAGCCCATGTAATGTTGATCTCTTTTGAACCGTTCGTATAACTCGGAGTTCGAGGAGCGACAGCGCTTGTCTTCGAACAGCAGCCAATCCGCTTAAAGGAAAAAGTAGGGGCATTTTCGATCTTTGGGAAGGCGTCCGTACACCTGGGGAGTATTCTTGGAAAGTAAAATGGGGTGGGCTTCGTCTCAGGAATGGGCCATATACTGGTTGTACAGATGGAAATTTCTCTTTTTTCTCTCGGGTTTATATAAATATGTATATATAAGCATATAAAAAAATTTTCTCTTTTTTTCCATTTCTTTCTTTATTCATTTAACAAGAATATCTTCTAAACTAAAATTAGTTACTTGATGCACCCTATATGATTTTGGGGTAGGAGAAGCTACTTTAACCAACCAATCTGGTTATTTTCCAAGATTTCATCAGCTCGATGATCGAAATTCCATTTCATTCACTTAGCGGTCAATTTCATTCATTTCATTTGCATGCATTTCACGGTCATTTTGCTTCAATTCATGATCACTTCTATGCATTTCACGGTCATCCGAAATAATTTCGTGTTGATTCACGGTCATTTCGAGGCATTTCGCGGTCAATTCCCTTCACTTCACGGTCATTTGCATGCATTTTGCGATCAATTTGCTTCAAACCATGATCATTCCCATGCATTTCACAATCGTCCGAAACAATTTCGTGTTGATTCACGGTCATTTCGTGGCATTTCATAGTCAAACTCCTCCACTTCACAGTCATTTGCATGCATTTCGCGGTCAATTCGCTTCAAACCATGATCATTCCCATGCATTTCACGGTCGTCCGAAACAATTTTGTGTTGATTCACGGTCATTTTGAGGCATTTTACAGTCAAACTCCTTCACTTCGCGGTCATTTGCATGCACTTCGCGGTCAATTCGCTTCAAACCATGATCATTACCATGCATTTCACGGTCGTCCGAAACAGTTTCGTGTTGATTCATGGTCATTTTGAGGCATTTCACAGTCAAACTCCTTCACTTCACAGTCATTTACATGCACTTCGCGGTCAATTCGCTTCAAACCATGATCATTCCCATGCATTTCAAGGTCATCCAAAACAATTCTGTGTTGATTCACGGTCATTTCGAGGCATTTCACAGTCAAAATCCTTCACTTCACTGTCAATTCCCTTCACTTCGCGGCCATTTGCAAGCATTTGACGGTCAATTCGCTTCAATTCATGATCAAGAGAAAACTTATAACCTAAACCCGAACCCATTATCAAATCTCAAAACCTATAACCTAAACCTAAATCAAAACCTTAACCTAAACCTATAACCTATAACCTAAACTAAAACCAAAGCTTATAGCCTAAACCCAAACCCATTCTCAAAACCAAAACCTATAACCTAAACCCGAACCTATTCTCAAATCCTAAAACCTATAACCTAAACCAAAACCTATAACCTAAACCAAAACCAAAACCTATAACCTAAACCTGAACCCATTATCAAATCCCAAAACCTATAACCTAAACCGAAACCAAAACCTATAACCTAAACCCGAACCCATTATCAAATCCCAAAACCTATAACCTAAACCGAAACTGAAACCTATAATCTAAACCGAACTCATTATCAAATCTCAAAACTTATAACCTAAATCTAAATCAAAACCTTAACTTAAACCTATAACCTATAACCTACACCCGAACCCATTCTCAAATCCCAAAACCTATAACCTAAACTAAAACCAAAACCTATAGCCTAAACCCGAACCCATTCTCAAAACCAAAACCTATAACCTAAACCGGATCCTATTCTCAAATCCCAAAACCTATAACCTAAACCAAAACCTATAACATAAACCGCAACCAAAACCTATAACCTAAACCCGAACCCATTATCAAATCCCAAAACCTATAACCTAAACCCGAACCCATTATCAAATCCCAAAACCTATAACCTAAACCCGAACCCATTATCAAATCCCAAAACCTATAACCTAAACCGAAACCAAAACCTATAACCTAAACCCGAACCCATTATCAAATCTCAAAACCTATAACCTAAACCGAAACCAAAACCGATAACCTAAACCCAAACCCATTATCAAATCTCAAAACCTATAACCTAAACCAAAACCAAAACCTTAACTTAAACCTATAACCTATAACCTAAACCAAAACCTATAACCTAAACCCGAACCCATTCTCAAATCCCAAAACCTATAACCAAAACCAAAACCTATTACCTAAACTAAAACCAAAACCTATAGCCTAAACCCGAACCCATTATCAAATCCCAAAACCTATAACCTAAACCAAAACCTATAACCTAAACTAAAACCAAAACCTATAACCTAAACCCCTACCCATTCTCAAATCCCAAAACCTATAACCTAATTTACTATCATAAAGCTCTCAATGCAGATTAATACCACCCCACAAAATCCAAAATATAATAATGATAACAAAACAAGCATTTTCTCTCAAGATGAATTACAGATTCCCACTGCATTAGGATGCAATTCTCCTAATGATCCCAATTTGTACATGATCCAAACTATTGGTAGGAAAAGCTCCATCATGAATGGGGGATGTCCCAAAATTCTCCGAGGCCGGAAGATCCTAACCATACCTATAAATAAACGGTTAAGGAAAAAAATGAAACAATGGTCTGACATGGCCACTGTGATCACCCACACCAACATTCTCCAGATGGAAAACCTAAATCTCTCAGAATGTTTCCAATAAAGAAACAGTAGGATTAGAGTCCCAAACGAAAGACAGCCCACTGTTCAACATTGAGGACTTGGCTTTTCAAACCATGGTTACCAACAAATAAATAAATAAATAAACATTAAGAAAAACAACAATGGTTCTCATTCAACCGGCAATAGACCAAATATTCTCTAGCTACGATCTTCCAATCTGGGGGATTGTTGGAACATGGTCCAACCACAGTTAGTCCCATCATATTAAAGTGATCAGAGTATGACTTAGTGTTGACTTTCTATTACAACCCATGGTACCCAAAAATAGAAAGAAGATATGATCAAAGAATGACTTCTATACTAAAGGTCACAGTATAAAATTATGATGCACATCTTTTTGAAGTACCGACACAAATAAATAATAGGAAAATAAGTTCTCTCTACAATCTTAGTGTTGATTACTAAAGTCAGTTTGCAAGATTTATTTAGATGTCCAAGCAACACAGGATTTTATTGGTATCCAAGAAATGGGCAACATTTTCCGCAACAAACTGAATCTTGGGAAAGGAAAAGTTTTTGGAACCCTGACTTGAGAGTTCAAGCATCTAAAATCAGTTCAAACCTAATTAAGAGGATCCAATGATGCATCTCCACAACAAACTAATGTTTCTTAATGAATGCGTCAGGGTTATGAAACAGAGGATGCATGTTGTACCAATAGTTAGTCAGGGCAGGGCTGCATACATGTTAGGATTTGCATTCTGTGTGTCATCACTTGTGAAATGATCCCAATTGGTTGTGGAATTGGTTGATTCGTTTGGTTCTTTACTCTAGTTAATTTATTTACTTCATGCTGCAAATACTGTACAATGCAATTTGCAAGTTGTAATCATATTCAACCATCTTCTTAACCACACCACCTCACCTCAATTTGCAAGGTTACAAGAAATAATCAGTATTTTAATCAAATTGATCAACCACCCAGAAGTTCTTCTCTACACCTCTTAAGATTTGTTATTCCAATCCCTCCAAAGACCCCAACGAATTGCAAGAAATTACCTCCATATCAAGAAATTATAAGAGGCAGATCAATCAAAATTCAAATGTCTCCAATCCTTGCATGCAAAAATGATGCAGTGCCAAACAATTGACAGCAAGTCCCAGACCAACATGCAAATGCACAGTGAACAAGGAGATGGTCTTCCATTGCTACTTGAATGGCACCTGAAGCATATATTAAGGAGCTAAATACCATGATGTTAAAGGTGGATAGGACAATTTACATAAGCCTATAGTAGTTAGATATAAGTATCAACTACCATTCGCATTCCACCAGCATGAAAAAAGTAACTTGAATACCGCAGTGCTAAAGATGGTAAAATCATTCATGCGCAATGAGAGCAACATCAAGAAGCTTTAATCTGAAGCAGATGGCTCTCAGAAGGACGTATTCTATTAACACTTTATTTTTAAATATATCTAACCAGATTTTAAATGGAGACATTGTGCTTCAACAAATGATTACATGCATCAGACCACCAAATACTCTTCCCAAGTCCAGTTTGACATGTGCTCCATTGGGCAGTAAAATACAGATTCCGAGAAGCCAGGATGTGAACCTTAGATGACACAAGCTAAATCCAGTTGCCAACCAAGTTTGGTTGCTAACAAAATCAAACCATACCCATTTCAGTTTACTTCGGTCTGAAAGCAACCAGTTATGAAGCACATAAACTTCGTTGTGCCTATTATTAAAGTACTGAAAATTTAGAACTCATTATTTGACCCATTACACGAGGGAAACAACATGAGGAAATATATCCCTTGGTACATAAAAAGGCTTGTTGTTTAGCACCACCAGAGCAGTTATAATTTATAAAACCTATGGCAACAATCGAATTTCCTAAAAGGGAAAGTCAAAACATGGACGGTCCATAGTTGTCCTTTTTCATAAATAGCATTTAAGTACTCAGAATTAAGTGAAACAAAATTAATTTCTCAGTATGGCATTTTTATCAGAATAAATTGAATAGACAAGTTCCAACTACTAGGTTCAAAATTGTTGATTGGGAGCTCCAACGCTTGAATTTGACAAAAGTTCACAATTCAGAAGTTACAGAACTCATGAGACGGATGATGAATTGGGCTTCAGAAGAATTAGAAAGATGAAATCTAACAAGATAAAGCTGTTTTCTTAACACAACCCAGATTCGCAAAGTGACCAAATTAAGATCACAAACTTGCAAAACTGTGAAAAAATTCATAGCAGCTAATAACCAAACCTGGTGAATTGGATTCATTAGGCACACTATGAATCATGAATTGCAAGCCAAGATGGAAGCAAACTGCAAACCGGTAACTATGCCACGGTCTGTCAGTTCCAGCAAAGGCTATCTAAAATAATTACCATTTGCAATATTCACCCTAGTTGAAGAGGAAATGATCATATACTTCACTGAACCACGGTAGTAAAGAAGCAGTAGAATCTATTGCAAAGGAGGATACTTGGAGCAGTTTTATATTGGTACAGAAACTCCTTCTTTTGCAACAAATTTAGCATTTTGTTTGTTTTCTTTACTGCTTAGTATTAAAAGAAGAAGGACTGAGCTACACTTCCACTCCATAAGAGAATATATTGTAGACAAAAGCTTTATTACAACTGTGTAATTAAATTCTTGGAAGCTAAACTAAACTATAACATGAGAATGGAACAAAAAGGGAACTTATGCTTTCAAATTTTCCTTTGATTAAAATAAAAATTTAAAGTAAATCCTTCCTAAAAAAAAAAAATCTAACAATAGGTTTAAACCGTTCTACCTTCCACAGTTCCTTTTTAGCCTCAACATCTTCCACAAAAACAAAGTCAGATCCATTATGCTCACAAACAATCTTTTGAACAAGCAATGTCTGTTCACGTGAACATGCCTCTAGAAAATTGCACATGGAAAAGGAAAATAAAGTCCAAGGTTATGACACGATATCAAGGACCACTAGTGTTGTCCGCTACATGTGATATATTTGGTCATTTCGTCATAAAATAAAACAAATGGTATTGGTAGTTCTCTATGCAATGCACTTGATATAATAAACTCTAGATAAAATAACTTCGAATCTTCCTTTTTGGACGATGGCGAAATGCATGCAAATGACCGTGAAGTGAAGGAGTTTGACTGTGAAATGCCTCGAAATGACCGTGAATCAACACGTAATTGTTTCAGACGACCGTGAAATGCATGGGAATGATCATGGTTTGAAGCGAATTGACCGCGAAGTGTATGAAAATGACCGTGAAGTGAAGGAGTTTGACTGTGAAATGCCTCGAAATGACCGTGAATCAACACAAAATTGTTTCGGACGACCGTGAAATGCATGGGAATGATCATGGTTTGAAGCGAATTGACCGCGGAATGCATGCAAATGACCGTGAAGTGAAGGAGTTTGACTGTGAAATGCCTCAAAATGACCGTGAATCAACATGGAATTGTTTCGAACGACCGTGAAATGCATGAGAATGATCATGGTTTGCAGCAAATTGACCGCGAAATGCATGCAAATGACCGTGAAGTGAAGGAGTTTGACTATGAAATGCCTCGAAATGACCATGAATCAACACGGAATTGTTTCGAACGATCATGAAATGCATTGAAATGATCATGGTTTGAAGCGAATTGACCGCGAAGTGCATGCAAATGACCGTGAAGTGAAGGAGTTTGACTGTGAAATGCCTCGAAATGACCGTGAATCAACACGGAATTGTTTCGAAAGACCGTGAAATGCATAGGAATGATCATGGTTTGAAACGAATTGACTGCGAAATGCATGCAAATGACCGTAAAGTGAAGGAGTTTGACTGTGAAATGCCTCGAAATGACCGTGAATCAACACAAAATTATTTCGGACGACCGTGAAATGCATGGGAATGATCATGGTTTGAAGCGAATTGACGGCGAAATGCATGCAAATGACCGTGAAGTGAAGGAGTTTGACTGTGAAATGCCTCGAAATGACCATGAATCAACACGAAATTGTTTCGGACGACCGTGAAATGTATGGGAATGATCATGGTTTGAAGCGAATTGACCATGAAGTGCATGCAAATGACCGTGAAGTGAAGGAGTTTGACTGTGAAATGCCTTGAAATGACCGTGAATCAACACGTAATTGTTTCAGACGACCGTGAAATGCATGGGAATGATCATTGTTTGAAGCAAATTGACCGCGAAATGCATGCAAATGACCGTGAAGTGAAGGAGTTTGACTATGAAATGCCTCGAAATGACCGTGAATCAACACGAAATTGTTTTAGACGACCGTGAAATGCATGGGAATGATCATGGTTTAAAGCTGTAACATCCCAGAAATCGGGGGTCGAGCATAAACCCCACTCCCGAGTTCCAGAACATCACTTATGCAACATTTTCAATGATAGTAAATGTTGTTCATATTAGTGCAGAAAACATGAGTGGGATTAGACCAAAACAGAGATAGTTAAGTCAAGCGGAAGATTGCGATAAATATATAAAATGTATAATTGATTGTAAGTCTCCAGAGTGTGAACATGTTATCAGGTTAACTAAATACATGTATACTCCAAAAATGGAAAGAAAAGAATATACATGGGTGTTTAAATAAAAGGCAAAATACCAAGTGTATTGGTATCTAATCAGTAACCCTGTAACCCCGTCGATCAAAACTTTCATATAAGAGGAATCCTCCTCAACATCATCAACGACTCTGCCTCGCGAGCATCGTCACCATCTGAAACTAAAACAAGGACTGGTTGGTGTGGCCAACACCATCCCGTAACGTGGGAGTGAGTAATTAACTCAGTGGAATCTATACAGCAAAGGTTAACATGTCATCAATCCAATCAAGCAGTAATGATAAAGCAGTACAATCAAACATGTCTTAGATACTCTTGTTAATGCAAGGATGATATGAAGAATGATGCGTGCCCTCATCACAATCCCCTCTGTGACATCATCTAACGATCGCGGCATGACTCACTTCCTCAGTGCTCTATCACCAACGCCGTTAGCACATGCAATGCAGTGTTATGAATATGCTTACCAAGTTCTTATTAGTCCTTTTCATACAACAGGATTGGAAAGCTAAGACACTTCCCTTGTATCATTTCTCAACGTTGATCCATTCTAGGGTCGTCAGTCCTAGGAATCTCATACGATATTATGGTTCTAGGTCGCTGCAAGGGCTGTCAGGGCTATTACACGCAATCGTTACACCACTCCCCCATCACCTTATCAATACAGGCCTATTTATATCCTTAAGACTGCATCAGGACTCGTCGCCCCTATGCAGTGTCAGGATAAACTCAAGGTCACTACAGAGGGCTGTTAGGGCTATTGCGTGCAATCGTTGCTCATCTCCCCCATCACCAAACAATGTAGGCCGACAGCAAGAATATAGTGTCCCATACCACCATAATCTGCTCAGAGTAGGGTGCTCACTGGTCACTACGGGGAGGTTTGTGGCCCCAGCGTAGGCCGACAGCATGACCACGGTGTCTCATACCACCATGCCCGGCTCATGAGTCTTATGGGATCACGGTACCACGGTTAACGGGAGTTTCACTGGTAAGCTCGGTGTCTTACATTCAAATAGTTGCGACCAAACATGGTGAACAAGCATCGGTCAATCGGGTTAGTTGATAAGCTCAATTAGGCCAAGCGTACGTTGAGTTGAACGACATGGAATGCATAAGCACTCCGTGTGGCCTAACCACTACCGAACACCTCAAGCACGACTCAGATTCGTTAAACTCATCCTACGTGGCGAAAACAACCTCAACCACCATTTGGAGTACGATTACCAATTACCTGGACTATACAATAGCCCTAATCATATTCAATTACAATGATGTGGCATATGAGATACTCAAGGCAGTAATGGAGCAATGATTCAAATTATACAATTATTTGAGCATGTTATGAAGTACAACATAAACATAAATCCATACTTATGCATTTCTAAGTAAAAGCAATGAGTATGAAACAAAGTATATGGAGAAAATCATACACATCATTAGAGTGGCTAAGAATCTTATCTCAACATCCATTTAAAGAACAGTTTACACGTATTTATTCATATAGACATATTTACAAACACTTAACATACACATTATATCATACATGATATATATTAGTTATCATATGTATTAGGGCAAATCCTTTCGTCAAAGGGTTATCGCCTATACAACAATCATATATCCATGGCAGTTATCCATGGAGAGCACGAAGGCGAATTCTATACTCATTCAGTCATTTTCACATACACTTAGACTACACATACTAAATACATATCATATATTGGTAAAACATGTATTATGCTAATCCTTTCACCCAGAAGTTGATACACATGCATCTAGCATACATAGATGGCAAGTAATCATGGTAAGCACAAATTTGAATTTTATACGTATACGGTATTTTCTACAAATACGAGGAATACAGTATATTCAACATAATTAACGTATAACTGAAAGTCGAAACGGACAACACTTTGTATATGTAAAATAGCATCCTAGGCAAGAATAAATCATTACTTAACATTGAAAGTCTTGAAAACCATAACCTAATCGTATATAGTCTGCACCTTAAACCAAAAAATGCGTATAAGAGGTGATTCAGACGATAAGTCTTCATCAACGGCGGATACGCAACCTAAGGCATGAAATACGTTAGCTACAACATCACTCCAACTATCCTAGGCTGAAAAATAGGTTAGGGTTAAGATTTCTTACCTAAGAACGGAGTTGAAATCGCCAAAATAACGATGCAGGTGGATGACTTTGGCACTGTAACATTCTGAAAATCGAAGGTCGAGCATAAACTCCACTCCCAAGTTCCAGAACATCACTTATGCAACATTTTCAAGGATGGATGAATGTTTGCTGTAGTAGTGCATAAAACATGAGGTGGATTAAGCCAAAACAGCATATCATACTCCAGAGACAGTTAAGTTTCTCAAGTGGAAGATTGTGATAAATATATAAAATGTATAAAATACTGTAAGTCTCCAAAGTGTGAACATGTTACCAGGTTAACTAAATACATGTATACTCCAAAATAGAAAGAAAAGAATATACATGGGTGTTTAAATAAAAGGAAAAATACCAAGTGTATTGGCATCTAATCAATAACCCTATAAACCCGTCGATCAGAACCTACATATAGGAGGAATCTACCTCATCATCATAAAGTTCGGCTCTGCTTCGCAAGCATCGCCATCATCTGAAACTAAAACAGGGACTGTTTGGTATGTACAACACATTTCCATAACGTGGGAGTGAGTAGCTAACTCAGTGAAAACTATACAGCAAAGGTTAACATGTTATCAATTCAATCAAGCAGTAATGATAAGGCAGTACAATCAAACAGGCCCTAAATACTCTTATTAATGCAAGGATGATATGAAGAATGATGCATGCCCTCACCACAAACTCCCTCATGCGACATCATCTAACGATCGCGGCATGAATCACTACCACTGTGCTCTCACACCAACGCCAATGGCACATGCAGTGCAATGTCATGAATATAATTACCCAGTTCTTATTAGTCCTTTTCATACAGTAGTATTAGGAAGGTAAGACACCTCCCTTGTATCAATTCCTAACATTGATCCATTCTAGGGTCGTCAGTCCTAGGAATCTCATACGATGTTATAGTTCTAGGTCGCTGCAAGGGCTACCAGGGCTATTGCGCGCAATCGTTGCTCCTCTCCCCCATCACCTTATCAATACAGGCCTATTTATATCCTTAAGACTACAACAGGACTCGTCGTCCCTATGCAGTGTCAGGATAAACTCAAGGTCACTACAGAGGGCTCGTCACCAATCAATGTAGGCCGACAACAAGAATATAGTGTCCCATACCACCATAATCTGCTCAGAGTAGGGTACTCACTGGTCACTACGGGGAGGTTTGTGGCCCCAGCGTAGGCCGACAGCTCGACCACGGTGTCCCATACCACCATGCCCAGCTCATGAGTCTTAGGGGATCTTGGTACCATGGTTAACGGGAGTTTCACTGGTAAGCTCAGTGCCTTAGATTCAAACAATAGCGACCAAACATGGTGAACAAGCATCGATCAATCGGGTTAGTTGATAAGCTCAACTAGGCCAAGCGCACGTTGAGTTGAACGACATGGAATGCATAAGCACTCCGTGTGGCCTAACCACTGCCGAACACCCCAAGCACGACTCAAATTCGCTAAACTCATCCTATGTGGCGAAGACAACCTTGACCACTATTTATGGAACGGTTTTCGATTGCCTGGACTGTAGCACAGCCCCATTCACATACAAAGCTAATAGCTAGCATATGATCCATATCCTGCATTCATTTGAACATTCACAAAGTATAACTTAAATGTAAACAGTGCATACAGAAAATCATACACACATATAACATGATTCAATTAAACACATAAGCCATGGAGGAAATCATACACTTGTTTAGCATGGATGACCTAAGTTACATGATTCGTGAAGGGAATCATACACATCATTGATGTAGTTGAGAATCATATCTCAACCCGCATATAGGTACATCTTACTAACTCCTAACTCATTCAGACACTTTTATATACACTTAGTCTACACATTACATCGTACATATTATGTATCCATTAGCATACGTAATAGGGCAAATCCTTTCGTCAAAGGGTTATCGCCCATACAACAATCATATATCCATGACAATTGGTCATGACAAGCATGAAAGCAAATTCCATACTCATTCAATCATTTTCACAAACACTTAAGCTACACATATTAACTACATATCGTATGTTGATATATCATGTATTCAACCAAATCCTTTCACTAGGGAATTGCCCCATATATTAGTTGCATATACCCACGACGGACAATCATAGCATGCATGAATCCGGGTTCCGTATTCATTTAAACATTTTCACAAACACGTGAGCTACACACTTTTACATATATAGCGTATATTGGTCATGGCGTGATTTAGGGCAAGTCCTTTCGCTAAGGAGTTGTCACACATGTAACAAGCATATATTCATGGCAATTAATCATGTTAAGCATAAACCCGAACTTTATACGTATACGGTATTTTCTACAAATACGAGGAATACAGTATAATCAACATAGGTATCGTATAACTGAAAATTGAAACAGACAACACTTTATACATGCAAAATAGCATCCTAGACAAGAATAAATCATTACTTAACATTGAAAGTCTTGAAAACCATAACCTAAACATATATAGTCCGCACCTTAAGCCAAAAAATGCGTATTCGATATGATTCAGACGGTATGTCTTCGTCAACGGCGGATACGCTACCTATGGTAAGAAACAGGTTAGCTAGAACATCATTGGAACTATCCTAGGTTTCAAAACAGGTTAGGGTTACGATTTCTTACCTAAGAACGGAGTTAGAATTGTCAGAATAGCGATGCAGAAGGATGGATGAGGCACGCAGAGAGACTGAGAGGAATCCCTAGAAGAAACTCCAACTTCTCCCTCACTTTCTCTCTCTTGATTTGGCTAGGGTTTGAAATTCATATGGGATTTGTGAGAGAGGATTTAAGCTCTTTTTATAAGCCCAAAAACGATGGAAATAGACTTAGGGCCAAGGTATACTTAAGTTATAACCAAATCAGGTTTGTTCCGATCCAACGTAGCACTTCTGGAGGTCCTGTTATCAATTGCAGTCAGACTTAAGCTCACTAATATCGGATCTTTAGCCAGTTAGGTTTTCAGTCCGATCGGATTTCCAGATCGTCCGTGGCGGACCAGTGTCAATTCAATGGTTACTAAACTCCGGTCAAGGCTACAAGTCCTTGGACATGTAAGGAAAAATTTTCCTGATCCGAGGGTGAAATTTGGTCGAATTCTGACGGTCAGAATGCTTAAAAATAATGCGCAAGTGAAACGTTCCAGATTCTAATTTATTTTCTAAAAATCTTCCTTTTTCTCATTCTCTTTACTCCGGACGCAAGGAAATGGTCTCAGGACATCGGTTGGGCTTGATTTTCGAAACGATAGTCAAGTCCAACTAGGCGGTCAGAATGGTCTAAGTTTATAACTATCAGACTTTCGACGTGCGGTCTAGATTCGATACGAAGTTTTCAAATGGTCCCGAGGTCAACTGGGCTTAGAGATTGGTCCTAGATTTTAGGGTAACGTAGCGGTAACAATTCTAGAGGTTTTGGGTCTTACAGCTTGTATTTAAAGTGGTCAGTGCTAATTTTGTAGGTAATTTAGTTTAGCGCTAGTTAATACACGTTAAATTTCTAAAGAATTAGGTTCTAAATGATTTCTATGGCTTTGGAATCGAGTTCTAAGAGGTTACCAAGGTGTTATGGTTGACCCATTGCCTAAGGACGTCTAACTTCAGGTTGGCAAAAATTCGGAGTGTTACAATCTACCCCCCTTAAAACATAATTTCATTCCCGAAATTAGCTAAGGGTAATGAGTCCCTAGAAAGGCTTTAGTATTGACATTCTAAGGAAGGTTCAAATCATATTTAATGACCTAACCTTATATATAACCTAAATCAACTTCTTCGATCCTGGGCCAGTGGGGAAGAGGCCAACTACGCTTCCGCTACGCTACTCTGATCCAACGGTTGTATTAGCTAATCCTAGCTAGATTGGGCTCTATACGTTCTACCCCCCTTAAAAACTTAGTTCTTCTTAAGACTCAAGAACCTATGTCTCGATCCGTATATCGGAACGAGGTGTAACTTAGGGTCTATCCTTGACATGAAGTAGGAAACAATCTCTCTATGCATTGGTCTTCCTTTGCTAATGATGCGTTCTATGGCATTGGTACCTATGGTTATAGAAATAGGCCTAATCTATATTATAGTTGATTTCAGAGGCAGGTGTGAGTTGGTGGTAAAATGTTTTATTCTCTACTGGCTATAAGTCCTCAAAATTTCTCAAAGACAAAGCGATAACTTTTGGTTATATGTGGTTGGGTCAACACGGAAGAAAAGTTGTGTAGTGGGTCTGAGCCGGATATATACATTTCTGTCTAGCTAGGACAGAAAATTTGTTGTATCAATTTTTAATCCGAGTCGATGTCGATCTTCTTCTTGATCAGAACATTGGATTCATTGGTAACTACTAAGATTAAGAAGTCGATTCAAACCGCGAATACATTATTTACATACAGTTTACTCCGCGTTCCCGATTGTAAGAAGTCCTTGGGAAGGCAATTCTAAGGGAAATTCTAAGGGGCGTGCTGATTTATTCTAAGTTCAATCTGAGGGATTTATAAGTTTTCCCTGAAAGTGAATGGTTCTAAGTTAAAACAACTTTCCTAAGGGTTATAACAGAAGTCTATAAGTATTAAGGGGATCTATCGAAGGAATGAGGTTCTACTCCAACCAAATCTAACCTACTATTCCTTAGCATATACAGGCTTTACACTACTTAATATAACTAGTAGACTAGTCTGTAACTCACTAGCTGTAATCCAAAGCCTAAGCTTATAGGCTAGATGGTTTCATACCATTCCTAATACTAAGGATTGTTCTATCGCTTAGGATCAAGATTGTCTAATTGGAATTGGATTTCCTATCAAATCTTTCGAAATCTAGGAGTACTAACTCTAGGTCCAAAACTCTAGATATCCTAGCATAAGATGGTCACTGTTATGGACTAAGCTTCTGTATTAGGTCTCACCCGTCGGTAGAAGCGGAGAGTTCGAGAAAATGGCTAAAACTAACTCAAAAAGAGCCATGGAAAATGAAGAAAATGAAGGGAAGGGCTGAGATCTTTGGGTCTCCATGACTTTGGACCTGATATGGGAGTGTAAAGGGTCTAGGAAAAGGAAAATAGAAGGAAGAAAAGGTCAAGATAGAAGAGGTTGGGGGTTGACACGTTTTTGAAGCTCAAATGGGAGTTATGGGAGCTCCAATCATAGAAAATGGAAGAACTAGGTGTTGGGTATGATTGAGAACAGTGGAGGGATGATGGAAACAACAAAAAAAGAGGGAAGGAACGATTAAAAGAGAGGTTGGAGAGAGAAAACAGCAGCTTTGGAAGAAAAGGAGAGCTTGGAGGGTGATTTTGTGAAGGAAGTAGTGGATTTTGAATGAATGAAGGGTCGAACCCTATATGGAGGGGTCCCACTAGGCCCCAAACACAATCGGCCCGAAGCCCGGACCCATCTGAGCTCCGACCACTGGACAAACTGGCGAGGGCTCGCTATTTGGATGAGGACCTCTTGCCCCCCAGGCCCCAAAAAAGTCTGGGTCCCACCCTGGGTCCCCCTGCAAGTGCTCCGTTTGACCCCTAACTCCATTTGAGGCATTTTTGGGACAAACTTGCAAACCGGAATGAGTTTATACGACGTGTAGCATATGATTTTGGGGTAAGAGACACTAATCTATCCAACTAACCCATTTATTCCACGAGATTCCATAATTTGAATGATCAAAAATTCAATTTATACATATACTTACTATTTATAGTAAATTTTTGTTTAAGTATTATTCTACATCATTTATACGTTAGGATTTATATCTAGTATGAAAGGACTTAGAAAAAGTTGAAGAATGAGGTGGTGAAAGGAGAGGTTTTAAAGGAATTGGATAAAAAGGGGTTTTAGGCCTTGAGATTGAGTGTAAGGGTTGTGGTTGACCCACAACCTAAGGACATTCATTTCTAGGTTTGGAATTCTTCAGGGAACGACTCAAACCCGTCGACTGGCGACCTAGAGGCGACTTTGGTCGCTTCACGCGACCGAAGATATGTTATGGATTAAATTATCGTATAGTCTCACCTGTTGGCGAAACTTAAGATTCTAATATGGTTTCTAGGTTTTATCGCCCCCTTCCTAAGTCAAAGTGCGTCAGTGTGCATCGTGTTACCATAACCCAGGTCCAGTTTAATCCAAATCATGCTCTGATACCATCTGTAACATTCCGAAAATCGAAGGTCGAGCATAAACTTCACTCCTGAGTTCCATAACATCACTTATGCAACATTTTCAAGGACGGATGAATGTTGGCTGTAGTAGTGCATAAAACATGAGGTGGATTAAGCCAAAACAGCATATCATACTCCAGAGACAGTTAAGTTTCTCAAGTGGAAGATTGTGATAAATATATAAAATGTATAATAGATTGTAAGTCTCCAGAGTGTGAACATGTTACCAGGTTAACTAAATACATGTATACTCCAAAATAGAAAGAAAAGAATATACATGTGTGTTTAAATAAAAGGCAAAATACCAAGTGTATTGGCATCTAATCAGTAACCCTGTAAACCCGTCGATCAGAACCTACATATAGGAGGAATCCACCTCATCATCATAAAGTCCGGCTCTGCTTCGCAAGCATCGCCATCATCTGAAACTAAAACAGGAACTGTTTGGTGTGTATAACACCGTCCCGTAACATGGGAGTGAGTAGCTAACTCAGTGGAAACTATACAGCAAAGGTTAACATGTTATCAATTCAATCAAGCAGTAATGATAAGGCAGTACAATCAAACAGGTCCTAGATACTCTTGTTAATGCAAGGATGATATGAAGAATGATGCATGCCCTCACCACAAACTCCCTCATGCGACATCATCTAACGATCGCGGCATGAATCACTACCACTGTGCTCTCACACCAACGCCAATGGCACATGCAGTGCAATGTCATGAATATGATTACCCAGTTCTTATTAGTCCTTTTCATACAGTAGTATTGGGAAGCTAAGACACCTCCCTTGTATCAATTCCCAACATTGATCCATTCTAGGGTCGTCAGTCCTAGGAATCTTATACAATGTTATAGTTCTAAGTCGCTGCAAGGGCTACCAGGGCTGTTGCATGCAATCGTTGCTCATCTCCCCCATCACCTTATCAATACAGGCCTATTTATATCCTTAAGACTACAACAGGACTCCTCGTCCCTATGCAGTGTCAGGATAAACTCAAGGTCACTACAGAGGGCTCGTTACCAATCAGTGTAGGCCGACAGCAAGAATATAGTGTCCCTTACCACCATAATCTGCTCAGAGTAGGGTGCTCACTGGTCACTACGGGGAGGTTTGTGGCCCCAGCGTAAGCCGACAGCTCGACCACGGTGTCCCATACCACTATGCCCGGCTCATGAGTCTTAGGGGATCTTGGTACCATGGTTAACGGGAGTTTCACTGGTAAGCTCAGTGCCTTAGATTCAAACAATGGCGACCAAACATGGTGAACAAGCATCGGTCAATCGGGTTAGTTGATAAGCTCAACTAGGCCAAGCGCACGTTGAGTTGAACGACATGGAATGGATAAGCACTCCGTGTGGCCTAACCACTGCCGAACACCCCAAGCACGACTCAAATTCGCTAAACTCATCCTATGTGGCGAAAACAACCTTGACCACTATTTATGGAACGGTTTTCGATTGCCTGGACTGTAGCACAGCCCCATTCACATACAAAGCTAATAGCTAGCATATGATCCATATCCTGCATTCATTTGAGCATTCACAAAGTATAACTTAAATGTAAACAGTACATACAGGAAATCATACACACATATAACATGATTCAATTAAACACATAAGCTATGGAGGAAATCATACACTTGTTTAGCATGCATGACCTAAGTTACATGATTCATGAAGAAAATCATACACATCATTGATGTAGTTGAGAATCATATCTCAACCCGCATATAGGTACATCTTACTAACTCCTAACTCATTCAGACACTTTTACATATACTTAGATTACACATTACATTGTACATATTATGTATCCATTAGCATACGTAATAGGGAAAATCCTTTCGTCAAAGGGTTATTGCCCATACAACAATCATATATCCATGACAATTGGTCATGGCGAGCATGAAAGCAAATTCCATACTCATTCAATCATTTTCATAAACACTTAAGCTACACATACTAACTACATATCGTATGTTGATATATCATGTATTCAACCAAATCCTTTCACTAGGGAGTTGCCCCATATATCAGTTGCATATACCCACGATGGATAATCATAGAATGCATGAATGCAGGTTTCGTATTCATTTAAACATTTTCACAAATACGTGAGCTACACACTTTTACATATATAGCGTATATTGGTCGTGGCGTGATTTAGGGCAAGTCCTTTCGCTAAGGAGTTGTCACACATGTAACAAGCATATATTCACGACAATTAATTATGTTAAGCACAAACCCGAACTTTATATGTATACGGTATTTTCTAGAAATACGAGGAATACAGTATAATCAACATAGGTATCGTATAACTGAAAAACGAAACAGACAACACTTTATACATGTGAAATATCATCCTAGACAAGAATAAATCATTACTTAACATTGAAAGTCTTGAAAACCATAACCTAAACGTATATAGTCCGCACCTTAAGCCAGAAAATGCGTATTCGATATGATTCAGACGGTGTGTCTTCTTCAACGGCGGATATGCTACCTATGGCAAGAAACAGGTTAGCTAGAACATCATTTGAACTATCCTAAGCTTCAAAACAGGTTAGGGTTAGGATTTCTTACCTAAGAATGGAGTTAGAATTGTCAGAATAGTGATGCAGAAGGATGGATGAGGCACGCAGAGAGACTGAGAGGAATCCCTAGAAGAAACTCCAACTTCTCCCTCACTTTCTCTCTCTTAATTTGGCTAGGGTTTGAAATTCGTATGGGATTTGTGAGAGAGGGTTTAAGCCCTTTTTATAAGCCCAAAAATGATGAAAATAAACTTGGGGCCAAGGTATACTTAAGTTATAACCAAATCGGGTTTGTTCCGATCCAACGGAGCACTTCTGGAGGTCCTGTTATCAATTACGGTCGGACTTAAGCTCACTCGCATCAGATCTTTAGTCAGTTAGGTTTTCAGTCCGATCGGATTTCCAGATCATCCGTGGCGGACCAGTGTCAATTCAACGGTTACCAAACTCCAGTCAAGGCCACAAGTCCTTGGACATGTAAGGACAAATTTTCCTGATCCGAGGGTGAAATTTGGTCGAATTCTGACGGTCAGAATGCTTAAAAATAACGCGCAAGTGAAACGTTTCAGATTCTAATTTATTTTCTAAAAATCTTCCTTTTCTCACTCCCTTTACTCCGGACGCAAGGAAATGGTCTCAGGACATCGGTTGGGCTTGATTTTCGAAACGATAGTCAAGTCCAACTAGGCGGTCATAATGGTCTAAGTTCATAACTATCAGACTTTCGACGTGCGGTTTAGATCCGATACGAAGTTTTCAAATGGTCCCGAGGTCAACTGGGCTTAGAGATTGGTCCTAGATTTTAGGGTAACGTAGCGGTAACAATTTTAGAGGTTTTGGGTCTTACAAATTGTATTTAAAGTGGTCGGTACTAATTTTGCAGGTAATTTAGTGTAGCGCTAGTTAATACATGTTAAATTTCTAAAGAATTAGGTTCTAAATGATTTCTCTGGCTTTGGAATCGAGTTCTAAGAGGTTACCAAGGTATTATGGTTGACCCATTGCCTAAGGACGTCTAAGTCCAGGTTGGCAAAAATTCGGGTGTTACAGGCACGTGGAGCAGTAGGGAAGAATCCCAGGAGAAAACCCCAACTTCTCCCTCACTTTCTCTCTCTCTTTCTTACTTAGGGTTTGAAAATTCATATGAGATTTGTGAGAGAGAGTTTAAGGCCCTTTTACAAACCCGAAAATAATGAAAACAGACTTGAAGTCAAGGTATACTGAAGTTATAACCAAATCGGGTCTGTTCCGATCTAACAGAGCACTTCTGGAGGTCCTGTTACTAAATGCGGTCGGACTTAAGCTCTCTAATATTGGATCTAGGTCAAGCTAAGTTTTCAGTCTGGTTGAATTTTCAGATCGACCGTGGCAGACCAGTTTCAGTTCAACGGTCACCGAAACTCGATCAGGGTCATAAGTGCTATGACATGTAAGGGCCACTTATCCTGATCCGAGGATAAATTTGGGTCGAAATCTAATGGTCAGAACGCGTAAAAATAACGCGCAAGTGACACGTGCCAGATTTATTAAAATTATATTTAATTTCTTAAAATTTTTTATTTTCTCACACTCTTCACTCCGGACTCAAGGAAATCGTCCCAGAGCATCGTTTGGGCTTGATTTCTAAGATGATAGTCAAGTCCAACTAGGCGGTCGTAATTGTCTAAGTTCATCGCTATCGGACTTTCGACGTGCGGACCAAATTCGATACGAAGTTTCAAAGTGCTCCCGAGAGCAACCAGGTTTAGAGATTGATCCTGGATTTCAGGATAAGGTAACGTCAATGATTCTATAGGTTCTGGGTCTTACAGATCGTATTTAAAGTGGTTAGTGCTAATTTTACAGGTAATCTAGTTTAGCGCTAGTTAATTCACATTAAATTTCTAAAGAATTTAGTCATAAATGATTTCTTTGGCTTTAGAATTGAGTTCTGAGAGTGATATGGTTGACCCATTGTCTAAGGACGTCTAACCCCAGGTTGGCAAAAATCCGGAGTGTTACAGAAGCGAATTGACCGCGAAGTGCATACAAATGACTGTGAAGTGAAGGAGTTTGACTGTGAAATGCATCGAAATGACCGTGAATCAACACGGAATTGTTTCGGACGACCGTGAAATGCATGGGAATGATCATGGTTTGAAGCGAATTGACTGCGAAATGCATGCAAATGACCATGAAGTGAAGGAGTTTGACTGTGAAATGCCTCGAAATGACCGTGAATCACCACGGAATTATTTCAGACGACCGTGAAATGCATGAGAATGATCATGGTTTGAAGCGAATTGACCGCGAAATGCATGCAAATGACCGTGAAGTGAAGGAGTTTGACTGTGAAATGCCTCAAAATGACCGTGAATCACCACGAAATTGATTCGGACGACCGTGAAATGCATGGGAATGATCATGGTTTGAAGCAAATTGACCGCGAAATGCATGCAAATGATCGTGAAGTGAAGGAGTTTGACTGTGAAATGCCTCGAAATGACCGCGAATCAACACGGAATTATTTCGAACGACCGTGAAATGCATGGGAATGATCATGGTTTGAAGCGAATTGACCGTGAAATGCATGCAAATGACCGTGAAGTGAAGGAGTTTGACTGTGAAATGCCTCGAAATGACCGTGAATCAACACGGAATTGTTTTGGACGACCGTGAAATGCATGAGAATGATCATGGTTTGAAGCGAATTGACCGCGAAAAGCATGCAAATGACCGTGAAGTGAAGGAGTTTGACTATGAAATGCCTCAAAATGACCGTGAATTAACACGAAATTATTTCGGACGACCGTGAAATGCATGGAAATGATCATGGTTTGAAGCGAATTGACCGCGAAATGCATGCAAATGACCGTGAAGTGAAGGGAATTGACCGCGAAATTCCTCGAAATGACCGTGAATCAACACGAAAATGTTTTGGATGACCGTGAAATGCATAGAAGTGATCATGAATTGAAGCAAAATGACCGTGAAATGCATGCAAATGAAATGAACGAAATTGACCGCTAAGTGAATGAAATGGATTTTCGATCATCAAGCTGATGAAATCTTGAAAAATAACCAGATTGGTTGGTTAAAGTAGCTTCTCCTACCTCAAAATCATATAGGGTACATCAAGTAACTAATTTTAAATGAATAAAGAAAGAAATGGAAAAAAAAAAGAAAAAAATTTTATATGCTTATATATATCTATATATATATATATATATATATATATATATATATATATATATATATATATATATATATATATATATAGATATGTGTTAGAGAAAATTATAGGTAGAATGAAGTTCTTCATGTACAAAATAAAATAAAAATAAAATAAAATTAAAAAATAAAAAAAACCTATTACTATGGATTATAGTTATGGTTATTATCCGTAGCCAGAGGAACCACACTATGGGCGGGGGCGCGCCAGATCGGCCTGGCCGCGCTGAACAGTTCAAAGAGTAGCGCGGGGGGCTACTAGTTCGGAGCACCTACCCCAGATGCACCTTATTGCTATGGATTGTTCTATCTATGACTACGGTTATTATCCGTAGTTAGTTGTCTGACCGTAGCAAATGAATAGATTGAATGAAAAATGACCATAAATTTCTAGATAATTTGTTAAGAATTTAAACGTCCTTATCTCGTGCCACTGCCGTATCAGTAAAATCCAGTAAAATCCTGCTCGAGAATAATAATAAGAGTACCTTGGTGTGAAACACATTCTTTGGAGACAAGTCTCCAAGATCTCAAATTTATCAATGCATCCACGTCCTCTTAGAAAAAGAAAACTGTTCACCTTGAGTAATGGATGATGGAAGATGTAATGTGATGGTCGGATGGGGATTCTACGGAGATTTTATGGAGATTTCACGAAGAAAATGGGTAAAAATAGGGAATAGGGATGGCGGGGAGAGTTCGGACGTGTATTTGAGTGTAAGGGAGTACATGCAGTCTTATTTTTAGAGCAAGGGCATTTTCGTCATGCACAGAGGCGTCCGTACAGCAGAGACTTATTTTTGGAAGCTTAAAAAGCAGTGGGCTTCAAAAGGTTGGGGGGCCATATATGGGTCGTACAGTTGGAAATTTCTCAACGGCAAAACTATCCCACGTCAGCATTGCATAGAAGGGTCTCTGTCTTCCATATTACCTGTTCCTTCTTCCACCACCACTCACTCATCATCTCTCCTCATGGACGTGAGCTTCTCTGCAAAACCCCAAACCTTCGTTTCATCCTTCATCATCCCTCTTCCTCCTTCTTCTTCAAGATCCTCCTCTCATTTCTATCATTTTCCAACCACCGTTCTCAGAACAGAGTTCCTCGGCAGCGGCATACGCTGGAGGCCTCCGTCTCTCCCTTCTGGAAAGAGATGCCGGAAATCGGCGCTTTCCGCTCGATCACCTCGTTTCCTCATCAGAGCTACCTTCTATGGAAGATCCATTCTCGTCGCTGTCGCAGTTGCCGTTGCCAACTTTGCCGCGCTTCGGTTATTCTACTTGAATATCATGCAGTCGAAGAAAGAGGCTCCAAAGGTGTGCTTTGATTTCAGAGGCATTCTTTCAGAACTGAAGTTTTTTTTTTTTTCAATGTTTTTATGTGTAATGTAACTGGACCTCTGATTCAATCTGATTTTCTTTTTCTTGCTTGCTGAGTAGGGATTTAAACTTGAGAACCGGTTTTATAGTCGTTGGGCCCATCCACTGCATATGGGTCCCACCCTTGGTGGTCGTAGCCACTGGACTGGTGGCTGCCGTCTTGGATTGCACATACTGCATGCCATTACGATGATCCTGCCCATCCAACTGAAGGAACTTTCCTTTAAGAATTGAATGGTTGGGCGCCATCGGACCCAGCAGATTGTCCAATCAGTTGGACTTTTATTTATTTATATTTAACATTGGCTATCGATGGCAGGGCCTGAAGAACAAAAGGTTCCAATCATGGGTAGTGTACTATGCAGGGGATGCTCTGAAGGCTAGAGCTTTAGGTGATCGAATAGGCTATGAGGGGTCATTTGGATGACTGTAACTTTTTAAGTTAAAAAACAACTTACACCTGACTTTCAGGTGTAATTTGTTTACATGCTGCCTGTTTTGGTGCAAGTGTGGAGAGGAGAACTGCAAAGCAATCATAGACAGTGGAAGTTGTTCAAATCTCCACTAGCACCCTGGATTGCTTAGGGTTGAAAGCTAGCCCTAATCCTCAGCCCTATAAAGTTTCTTGGGTAGATGAGAATTCGCCCCTGGTTTCCTAGCAGTGTCAGGTTTCTGTTGAGTTTGGATCTTATAAGGACATGCTTTGGTGCGCTGTGTGACTGTGTCGCATATGGATGTAGGCCATATCGTCTTGAGTAGACCTTGTCTATTCGATTGTGACGTGATAATATTTGGCCGCTCGAATACTTGTTCATTCATACATGAGGGTAAGAAGATCAAGTTGGTCCCTCTTCCACCCAAGAGCACCTTGGGTCAGAAGGAGAGAGTTAAGAAAAGCGATCCTAAAGTGTCAAGGAAATCCCACCCTAAGTTTCTACATATCATAAATGCTAGTGAGTTTGAGAAAGAGACTAATGCGGATTCGGCGTTGTATGCCCTCGTAGCTAGAGAGGTTACACCCTAAGTTAGCATAGAGTTGCCACGTGAGGTAAGTCTGGTTTTTGAGGACTTTAGAGAAGTTTTCCCTGATAATTTGCCGGACGAGTTTCCACCCATGAAGGACATACAATATGCCATAGATTTGGTCCCTAGGTCAACTCTATCAAACCTTCTTCACCATTGAATGAATCCTACGGAGCACGCAGAGTTGAAGAAGTAAGTGGACGAGCTCATCATAAAAGGTTCCATCCAAGAGAGTACGAGTCCTTGCGTTGTGCCCGCCCTTCTCATGCTTAAGAAAGATGGCATGTGGTGCATGTGTGTGGATAGTCGCGCCATCAATAAGATCACAGTTAAGTATCAGTTTCCTATATTAGGTCTTGATGACATGTTAGACATGATAGCTTGTGCTACGGTCTTTTCGAAGATTGACCTCAAGAGTGGGTACCATCAAATACGTATTTGCCCAGGAGACGAATGGAAGACTGCCTTTAAGGTGAAGGATGAGCTTTACAAGTGGTTGGTCATGCTTTTTGGTTTGACTACCGCTCTGAGTACGTTTAAAAGGGTGATGACCCAGGTGTTGATACTCTTCATTGGGAAGTTCCTAGTGGTATATTTTGATAACATTCTTATTTATAGTACTACTAAGAAGCAACATCTCCATTCTCCACCACTTGAAGCATGTTTACAGGGTCCTTAGAGCAGAAAGGCTATTTGTGAACCCGAAGAACTGTATGTTCATGTCAGATAGAGTCATCTTCTTAGGGTTCGTTGTGTCGTCTGACGGCATGTTTGCAGATCCTGAGAAAGTCAAGGCCATTGTGAGTTGGCCTGAACGGCAGAACTTTCATGAGGTGCACAACTTTTACGGCTTAGGCACATTCTATAGGCGGTTCATTAGTGGGTTTAGTTCCATTGTGGCTCCCATTACAGATTGTATAAAGAAATAGAAGTTTAAATGGACTAAGGTGGCCTCCAGAGCTTTTAAGGAGATTAAGGGCAAGATGACAGAGGCTCCCGTCATGAGCCTTCCTGATTTTTCTAAAGTATTTGAAGTTGCGTGTGATGCTTTAGGGGTTGGTATAGGTGGAGTTCTTACTCAGGAGGGGCACCCCGTTGCTTATTTAGTGAGAAGTTGAAAGAAGCTATGCAACGACACTGTACGTATGACAAGGAGTTCTATGCGGTCGTGCAATTTTTGCGCCATTGGTGTCACTATCTCCTACCACAAGAATTCATCTTTATTTATTTTTTATTTTTATTTTTACCACAAGGCCTTTCGCTATCTCAACTCTCAAAAGAAATTGAACCCAAGGCATGCCAAGTGGGTACAATTTCTTCAGGAGTATTCGTTTGTATTAAAGCACAAGGCTTGTGTAGAAAATAAACCAGCCAATGCCCTTAGCCGTAGGGTGACGCTACTCCAATCCATGAGTATTGAGGTCATTGGGTTCAAGCGTTTGAAAGAAGAATATCCGTCGTTCCCAGATTTTGGAGAGTTGTATGCGTCATTTCTAGGTGATCAGATGAGGAATGATTGAGAGTTTGTCATTTTTTACGATTTCTTATTCAAAGGTGACAGACTCTGCATCCCTCATACTTCTCTCTGGAATTTTCTAGTTTGGGAGCTTCATTCCAAAGGGGTAGCTGGTCATTTTGGGAGAGACAAGATCATTACTCTTGTGGAGGACAGATTTTACTGACCAAGCCTTAAGAGAGATATGGCCAAAATTATTAGGCAATGTATGACTTGTCAATTGGAAAAGCAGAGAAGGAAGAATACAGGGTTATATATGCCTTTGCCAATTCCTCATGCTCCGTGGCAAGACCTTAGTATGGATTTTGTACTTGGACTTCCCAAGACTATCAAGAAGCACGATTCCATCTTTGTCGTAGTGGACCATTTTCCAAAATGGCTCACTTTCTGTCGTGTTTAAAAACTTTAGACGCCTCCGATGTGGCTAAAATTTTCTTTGGGGTGGCAATTCGTTTACATGGTTTGCCGAAGACCATTGTGTTTGACAAGGATGTGCTCTTCGTGAGTTACTTTTAGAAGACACTTTGGCATATGATCGGTACGA